>JAVTVY010049459.1:0-245652 GCA_036873755.1 Hanleya hanleyi
ATACCATCACTACCATCTATACCATCACTACCATCCATACCATTCCTACCATCACTACCATCCATACCATCACTACCATCCATACCATGATGGTGATGGTAGTAATCCCACTTGGGACTGGACTATCCAGCAGTAATCCCACAGAGGACTATCCATCAGTAATAACATGGGACTGGTCCACCCAGCAGTGATCTCACACTGAAATGCCCTATGTACCAGTAATCCGACTGCACTGACCTATCCATCCTACATGGGATTAACTTTTGCCAGTAATCCCACATGGAACTGATGTTATTGTCTGTACCAGATAATCTATTCCAGACATTATTGTCTGTACCGCATCACTTATTCCAGACCTTATTGTTTGCTCTACATGTATGCTTTCAATACTGCTGCACCTTTGGCGGATGACCCCGCAAGGCGAGATGTTGGGGTTCTCAGAACGCTTGTTATTATTATTTATGAAAACATTTCCATCGTTCCTGTTACCCGGATGATATCATCCGAAGGCATTATTGATAGGAACAGTTGTGGCTAGTAAGAGTTGTGCCCCTTGCCGCGTAATCAGTCGTTGGCGTTGCTATGCAAACTTATTTGCTTACAGCGCTTGACAGGACGATTCTAGTATTGATACAGACGATTCTAGTATTGATACACTGTCCATAATTATGATCGGAATTGAAATTAGTTGCATTTGCTTCTTGATATTATCTTGTCCTGCGTCTTTCTTTTAAACTTCAACAAACTTTGTTGACCGTCTCACGTCTGCCCCCGTTTCGTCACGGCCGCCATTTTTCGCAGGTTGCTTTCGTCAGATTCGGCACAATTCGGGATTGTTCGGTCTCTCCCGTACAACTTATCGATATTCTCCGACGCAGGGATGTTTAAATGCATAACTCACCCCTTTGTGTGGAACATCCAGTTGTTCGAGACCCGTGAATGGAATTACCGATCATTGACAGGTACGACCGCGTCAACTTCACCCGGTTCCAGGATATGAATAAATGATGTACATCGATATCGGCCAAAACTAGATAATGTATTTATTAATTTCAGAGAATCAAACGAAGTAGGCGGCTGAAATAAAGTAGTAGACGTCTCACTGAGCCGCCGACCGGCTCCTAATGGGAAGGCTGACATGTACATGTAGTTTCGGGTCTGATATGTTAAGTTCCATTTGTATTTATCTAATTTTATGCGTGTATTCGTTAATTTTCCAGTGGCAGTTTTTCTGCTCAAAATATGTCGTCTGCTAAACCACAGATTTTGAGAGGCGCATGTGGAGTGATTTTGTGGGACTACATGTAACTCATTCTCATTAGATAGCGTGTTTGAGCAGTAATTTAGTATTAAATAATACCAGTAAAAGTGTAATTCATTTTAGAAAAAAATTGGATATTTCACTTTGCCTTTATTCATATACATTTTCATGAAATATGTGTGTTGATTTACAGTTTGGAATTTTTTCGCCATTGAAGCTTACCCCTCAAGACCCTCTTCATTATCTTTTTATGGTAAGTTTATAAAATCCAGTGGTGGTCAAATCATCTATGTAATAATTTCCCAGTATTCAGAAATGTTTTCTTCCCATTCTGCTTCTGAAATATTCATGGAATGTTGCAAGCATTTTCCCCTGATCTACCCTGACAAAGAGCTTTGCATATTACAGGCACCCACAATCTTATTAAAACTCAGACTTAATAAACCGCTCCTCTGTCGGACATGTCGAGCGGTTATTAAGTCTGAGTTTTAATCAGATTGCAGGCACCCAATGTTTGAAACCATAAGGTGACTAAGGTAACCAAATAGAACTGTAATAAATCTCAACAACCATTTAGCAATCAGGACGCCGGTGGCAAAAACTGATAAAAACTCAATTGAGGTAAAAAAAAATACTGAAATTTCAGTATCCGGTGGCAAAATTTTGGACTTCTATGAATCCCTGGCTAGAGTTGGAGGGTAAAATTAGTCCCTGAGTTCGAGTGTGGTAGCACCAGCTCAGTTGCTGGTTCAGTCAGGCACAGAATGAATAGTCCATGAGCAGTTGTAAAACAATAGACCCGGGAGCTCGGAAAAGTATGTGTTGCTCTCGCCGCATTCTAAACCCTGAATGAAATGTCCCATCTGTCACAAAAAAATTTTTTTTTTGCTCCCATAAAATTATTCTTAGCTATTAATAATGTAATTAACTTTAAACATTATCTCCTATAATACTTGTAAACATTTAGTCAAGCGATTATTTTTTCTCCGGTTAATTACTTTAAAATCTATTTAAGTGTGTCCCGTCTGTCACAAAGTGTGTGACAGACGGGACAAATCTGTGAAAGACAGAACAGTTACAAAGTGGTAATTTGAAGACGATTCCTTGAATAAAGCTAAAAGCTGGTGCAAAATTGTTACAATGTTTGAAAATAGAAACGATGAAACAACTGAGCTCAGTACATGAACCTGACCTACAAAAATTTAGCAAATTTTCAAATTTTCCACAGATTGAAAACAGAAAACTTTAGCTTGAGTTGTATATCTCATATTTGAACTGAATGTGGATGATGAATTAAAATTGAAATAATATCAGGTATTTCTAATGCAACATACATGCATATTTGGAATGAAAAGCTGTTTGCATGTATTTTTACTACATACAATATTAAATTTAGTACTAGTGAACAGATTGAATTTCAGATGGTTATAGATGTAAGATACACTGCTACAAAACGCAACCAAACCAATTGAAATTGGGTCGGATGGACCAAATTGGTAAATCAAACAACAGTTCTGCAAATCATCAGATCATAGTTTCTTTTTCACATAATGAAGAATCATGTGGTTCCAAATAAGATGCTTACAGTCTGAGTCTGAGTCTGAACATGTTGCCGTGTGGTACAGTTATGAAAGCAATAATTCTGTTATGCCAAATTCACCCACAGTTTTTAACTCGAGAGGGTTTTATCAACTTTAACAACATTCAGGAATCCTCATTCTTCTTAAACTCTGTCCACAAGGACACTGATATTGTGATCCCATCTGTCACAAAATTTGTCCCGTCTGTCACACAGGTTAATAATTAATTTCCAGAAAAAATGGGACTGATGGAAAAACTTTGACACTTGTTTCTGACTTACTCTGTATTGTGCTTAAGTTTTATTTGACTTTACAGTTCAAACTGAATTTGCAATGAGATAGATTTTCATGCTGAATGACTACTGCTCAATATGCGTGGTCTTTGCATGTCCTGTCTGTCACATTTTGGAGTTTTAATTACTGAGATTTAATTAGTAAGAGTTGAATTAATATTTTTGCTTGGGTAAACCGCTTGACTTCGTTAAATGACTCTTTCATTTCAATTTTATTTGCAATAGTTTATAATACATGAGCAGTGTGACTAACGTCACAGGACCTACGAAGCAGGGTACGCATTAGGACTCCGACGCGAACTGAACTCTTGGAAATCCCCACCCCCAATTGAAATCCTGCCTATATTAAGATGAGCACTGCCCAAGCCAGAATCACCTGTGATTTTCATCAAAAATTACCAGAAATTTTCATCAAAAGTAGGTCAGCTCAGAACTTGCTGGTAACAGTCCCCTAATGCACCTTCATGCAAAAAATCAAGGTTCTAATATCAACGGTTCTCCTTATTTTGTTGAGGAAAGGACTCGGATGGACGGACTCACTCACTGACTGACTGACTGACTGACTGACAATTTGCAGATGGTAGCCTACTTCGTAGGAAAAAGTTTATATGATCACTCCGTGTACGGTATCTTTTGTCCCGTCTGTCACAGTGGGAATGCCCCAAAAAGCAGCAGGGATGCTATATTTTACATGTATTTGAATGCTAAATCAGAATTTCTGATTGCTCGTCAGGCAGCGGCTTGTAAGTTTTAATTGTCCAAAATAATTTTCGCTTGTCCCGGGACGTCGGCCTAGCGATTTTGCGTGCTCTGCCAATGGTTGATTGGAGTTGCTTAGAGGGTTCCACTGTAGCAGTCAAGTGGCTCTTGTAACAGGTAGGCCCTAATTCATGCAAAAAAATGCAGGCCTTGGGTAATGAATATTGTAGATTCCACAGAAAAGCTTGCAGGGCTTCGTGTTTAGAATTAGTGCATGAGTAAAAATAGCTCCCGTCAAAATGTTTAGGAGAGAGGATCTGAAAGTCTGGCGAGTGGTTGCAATACATGTATAACACAATACAAAATGTGACAGTTCACATGAGCTAAAAATCACTCTAGATAGTCCTGCTATACTCTCACTAAAGATGAAGCCCTGGAAAAACTTTGTCTGATGTCATCTGTTCTAAAATGACTGAAGTGGAATGTTTTTATTTCAGATTTGAAGAACATGTGTAGGCCCTACTGTAGCACATATCAAGGATATGTATAAAGTAATTTTCTTTATATTTTTGTTTGTGAAAGCGTCATTTTTTTTGATGGACACAACTTCCTGGGTCAGGTATCTCTGTTTTGAAATGGAATTTCACAAACTACAATGCAGAATAAAAATGTTCACCCATTTTGAAAAGCCAACTCGGCAGTCTTTTAAAATATGACAGATTGTTACCTCCGTCGATCAGACAGAGATCTAGGAACGCAACGTGAAATCTCCCGCCATAAAATTGTGATATGGGGAACCCAAGACTCATGTGATTTCCAATAGGGCTTGCCATGGTTCTCGACAAAATTTTGAGGCCAAGTTTTGGACTTTTTTGAAATAATGGGGAACCCTCATTGCAATGCATTTCAATGGGCCTTGCTTCTGTAGTCGGGTTCCACCTCCCATCATGCTTCACGAGCTACACGTTATGGGAGTCAGGTTGGCTGCTTCCAGCGGGAGATTCAACGTGGCACTGGCAGCTCTCCAGGTTGTAGAGATACATGTAGATGATGGAAATTTTTGTCGTTTTTCTGGTAAGTTTATTGCCGCCATTTTATGCCATTACCACACAATGATTTCTAGTTCTTGTGTCGAAGCCAACCAAATAGTCCAAGTTGTTGTTGCATACTAAAATGACTGGGAGGTGACAGGTCATGCACTCACTGACTGTGGAAGACCAGCACAATCAACGATGCCTGATTTTACTGATCCTTTTTTCCTTTTAGTTGATGATATCCACCAAAAATTATTCTAAATTTTGCTGATAAATTCTATTTCAGGGGGGCAGGGCGGTGTTGGGCTATTTATTTTGGCATGAATTTCTTGTGCATTTATAAAATATATACCAGCATTAGGCCTCTGTTAATTAATCTTTAGCTTCTCATGACCCGCCCGCATGTTTTTTGTCGTAACAATAATTACGCATTGTTTTAATTATTGGGCATTTTTTGCTGCAAAAAAAAAAATCTGCAAAACAAGGCAGCGCGAAATAACTCCTGCCTACGTGCCGCCGTCAAGTGAATTTTTCCGTCGACAAGTTGCGGAAAATCTACCTGTCGCATGCGATAAAAAACGATAAAATGCGATCAATTTTCGTAAATACCTTTTAGAAGTCTATATCTATCTGAAGGAACGGACAATCCAAGAAATAATCCATTGAAAATTTATTTCAAGTCGATCTTTGGTCATTGTTGTTCGTGTTCTCTGTCAACATTTCCCGCGCCAAGTGTACTTCCGGTTGCGCGCCTAACCTTGCGCGGTAGTCCGGTGCATGCAAAAGTCGGACCTGTTACGAAACGGAATTGGACTATCTGTTTTTTTCTAGTTCGTACCGATGGTAAATAATATTGTTGGCTTCTTTTTTTGGGGCTTCTATTCACAAGCTGACGTTTTTCTATGCAGACATTTAAGTTAACTGATAATTCCAACGGGACTCTGGTGGCTGATTCTAATTTATTGGAAGCAGCAATTTACAAGGGGAGATATAAGTAAATATAGTTGGGATCTGGTTAACTCCCCTAAAATTTTCATTCTTTAAAAAGGGTGTTACTTGGATCTAAATTCTATGATATAATGTCACAGGTGCCATTTAAATTTCACATTGATTTAGTCAGCAACAAAGCTTTTTGCAGTTCTAATTGCAGAAATTAGGGGAAATAGTTGTCTTTGACATATCAAAGTTGACATCAACTTTCCATTGGTGCTCGAAGTTTACCACATACACAACTTCTTTTTTATTGCAATATCTTAATGTAGCCAAATAATTAATAATTAATAATTACAGCATTCAGCGTCATCATAATTTCCTCCCAAGGTCATGAGAAGCTAAAGATTAATTAACAGAGGCCTTATTGTAATGAAGCATCAAATCATAGTTTATTGTTTGTCAAACCACATGTGTCTCTGTCCCAATTCCCATTTCAACGGTTCATCCCCCAGCAGCATACATGTACATGTCAATTAACATTTCAATACAATGAATTAAAAATTATTCTTGAATCTATCAAATTACCTTGAGTAAGGATACCATTCTCAGCTTTGCAGTCCATTTCAAATGAACGAGTGAAAACAGTTCAAATAATGGTTTGATTTTACAGAAGTACCAAATTCATCTACCTGCATGAGTCTGTAAACTTATTTAATAAAGCTGATAAATAATATATATACTTTTTATGCTAATTTTTGTTTGAGAACATTATAAACCTTTTCTTTTCATTTATCCCAACAGTTTATTGACATCCACATTGTGTGCTGTGACACACACATGCCACAAAACCCCTTTGAAGTATAATGCAGTTTCAAGTCCAGCTGGTATGTATCCTACTGCATGTATTACAATGTATTACTGATGTATTATGACAGGCCATTAGTATTTTACACAATCTTCAAGTCTGCACATACATCATCAGATAACTTTTGATGAAAAATAATTTGCTTGTTAAAACGTGGGATTCTGAAAACTTATTCTGAATTGTAGTTAAAACAAAGAAATATCTACATTCCACATGTAGGCCTACATTATTGAGATTTGACTGATAGCATGGGTAGAACTTTCCCAAAACATTGCTCCATAGAGAAGTTACAGATATAAACAATCCAGTTCTAGATTATAATATCCTGGATTCTTATCATGCTCATGCCACTAACATGACCATCATTGAACTCCAATCCAACCAGTGGTTATTAGATCCATCATCGTCCTTCAGGATTTATATTATTGATCACTCGTGTATAGATTGGATTAAGTTCTCATAGTATTCAGTTCATACTTTTGCAAATACTTGCAACATGGTCAGGTCCCAGTACTACATCTGGTTGTGTATGATGAAAAAATGAAATATAATGAAGGCCATAAACAATTTCAATGAACTGAGTTTTGATATTAAATGTATACAATTGATTCCAACCTGCAGGTCATGGATTCAGCACTTCTGATATAAGACGCAACAGGACTGTTACACAATGGATGTACCAGTTGGATGAACTGGAAGTACCAATACAGACTATCGATTGGTTTAGCTGTATCAGAAAGGTGTGGAATGACAGAGGTGGTGAAAATCAGAGCCAGTGATTGGCCACATAGTATTGTGCAATCCCCCCCACATTGGATATCAGCTGATTCCTCAGGAAATAAACATTGCGCATGTAATGAACACCTGCAGGGTGATACATGTGTCAATCGGTCAGACATTTCTGGGATGCCGAGTTTTAACTTAAAACAACCATGCCAGACTTCATTCCTTCACTCAGAATAATCCCCCCTCTCATCCCAGCATCTTAGATGCGCAGGATGAGAGGGATTTCTTTTCATATGGCCTCGGCCTATCAGGGTCACAATGCATGTTTAAAGAACTGACAACCAGACAACAGACACAATGAATTGCATGTAAAAGCCAACATTGAATATATTCTAATTTGGCAAAATCTCAGAACAGAACATTCGATCCTACACTGTAAGCATGGAATTAACTTTTTTAGCTTCAGCTAAGTATACACATACATGTGTATTCATGAAAATAAATCTATTAAAAATAAATCTATTGAAAACAGTTCATAGTTCTCTTTACTTCAATCCAGACAAAATAGTCCGGGAAAATGACGCCTTTTTGACGAGAGGTTTGTGATAAAACCTGAATGTTATTTGCTGAAGACCAGTCGGCTGTCTTCATTATGTCCTTAACAGACAACCCTTTCCTTAGGCCCCGTGGGGCTTCCGGGGATTGACCTGGGATGCCGTTGTGCACCCATGGGGTTCCCGGGTGTGAAAAGGATTTAGGACCCCACCCGTGTGGTTCCCCTTGAGTGAAAAGGAATAGGACCCAATGTTGTCATATGACTGAAATATAGTTGAAAGCGACTTCAAATCATATTCACTCACACCCTTTCCTTAGTGCAGCAGATGTAGACGCACCTCTAAACGAATGTGCCTTGAATGAGCTTATATCTATGCCAGATAAGCTGAGAACCTGACACAGCCAACGTGAAATAGAACATAAAGCTACTGGCTTATGTTTTATAAGACAAAAGTATCTGATTCGACTTTCTCCTAGCTTTAATACTTTCAAGGTATTTCAGCAATGTAGCCACAACACACAAATTGCTATAACAAAACTTAAGAATAGTTACTCTCTTGGGCGGACTCCTTTGTCTAGTCGTCTTAAGACACCCTTGGATGAGAAACGTAAATTTATTGCTCAAATCTACACCTGCTATTGTTATGCCATTATCTTCTTATGGAGATCCTATTGCAGACTAAAAGTTCTCACCCTTTGGAGCCTCAGCTGTAGGTTACTCTGCCCATGCGCCCGTGACACACTTCCCACTTTATTTTTCTTCTCTGCAACCACCGTGTGGGGACGCGAGCTCCGTAACTTTGAGTTAGGGAACTGAGTCATAGATACTAGCAGACACATTGTAAAAACAATGTCTAAACTATCTGATCCCGGGAATTCTAAATGCTGCCAGTTGTGCAGGCGTTCTTGGTCAAAATTGGACTTACATTCAATTTGCTTTTCTTGCAAGAGCCATCTTTGCTATCGTAAAGCTACATGTTTAGAATGTATATCCTGGGATGATCAGGCCTGGGCAAATTATGCGCAGGCCAGGCGTGCATTTCCTTTACAGGCCTCTGGGGACTCCAGTCTACCGTTATACGAGAGACAACAGGCCGAGATGGTTCTCGTATCGGACAGAAAAATCAATGAGGACCTGTCAAAGCCGTCTCCATTGTTCCCTGATATTCCCCCCAGCGGTACGGTGCATGTCAAGAACTCGTTTGACGAGCTTTCAACCAGGTCGGGTGCTACGCAACGGTCCCCCACTGCTTCTCGGACAACAAAGGACAAGAAGACAATGGGCAAGCAGAAGTCGTCGACCTCCTGTACAGATCAGCCTTTTGTTGTCGAGACTGGACAAAAGAGCCATTCTTCTCAGCCTGTAGAGGACTTTGACACACATTCCGTTTCGGCACCTCGGGCTACGACCGCGTCCAGTCGTCCGTCTTCTGCTGTTGTGTATACATCAACTTTATCCAAAAAAACTTCTCGGGTTACGACTGCAGGTTCATCCTCCGGGACTTCGACTTCTGCAGTTTCTTCTCCGGCTGGTCGAATGATTCCAAGCCTTTCTCGTACGCCACGTCGTTGTTCTCCTTCACCACGTAGACATTCTCGTACATCACGTCGCCTGTCTCGTACTTCATCTCGTCGTTCTGTACTTCTCTATGCCGGTCTCGTTCACCATCACATTGGGGTCGTTCAGATCAACGCCAGTCTCCTTCACCAATATGTCGGGGTCGTTTAGATCAACGCCGGTCTCGTTCACCATCACATCGGTCCGGTTCATCTTTACACCGTTCTCGTGCGCCACAGTGGCCACTTCTACTCAGCCACGCCGTTCTCGCACACCAGCACGTCGCTCTCCAACTTTGGTTCGCCTCTACGTCGGCCTTGTTTTCCACGATGTTCTCCTTCATCTCGTCGTCGATCCATTTCTTCACGACGCCGTTCTCGGTTATCGCCACGTCACCGGGTGTCTACTCATAGATCTCCACCTGCGATCAATGTTTCACAGCCATGCCATCCAGTTGTCGGTTGTTGTCTTCTAACGCTTCGCGTCCTAGTCCTGTCTCATTGTCGGGTACGGACCGGTTTGCTCCCTTGACGACTACATCTGTTCTTCAAGATCTACACGAATATGGCGAGATTCTGCTGGTGGACATTTTGTCCCCGAGGCCCGCCCCCTGTACAGACCTTTTGGTCTTTGATATATGTTGGCATTTGTGGGAAGTTGATGCTGGGTCGACATCGGGCCTTACAGACTAGTCTTTTGTGTTAATTGCCGTCATTTACATCTGACGACGATATAGCTCACCAATCGCCAATGTATGAGTTGTCACAGCGAAACAGCTCACCAATTACCAGTATACGAGTTGTCAGAGCATTTCCATCATAGCTCTCTAGATTTGTATCTAATACCGCTTATGCCGGTGCTAGGGGCCGTGTGGTCATATCATCCATGTTGCCACATGAACAGGTGCAATAAAAGCGCACCTGAGATACAACACATATCACAAATCGTTAGATTCTTGGTACAGTACGACCAACAATTAAGTGGCGCAAATTCGCGAACCCTTCGCGAACCGTTCGCGGTAGCTCACACGGACCTGTCGCACTGCTTTCGCATATGCGTGCGCGAAAGCATGTACGCGAAAGATAAGTTGAGAAATGCACTGCCAAAAATAGGGTACTTAAATAAGTTTTTTTACCTCAATTCTAGATAAATTACCTTAAAACAAGAAATGTTTTCTTAGTTTGTTCCATTTTGTCAGATTTATCTTATTTTAAGAAAAATTATCTTAAATAGGATTTAATTTTACTAGATATATCTTATTATAAGAAAAGTTATCTTAAATAAGATTTATTTTTACCAGATGTATGGCGTGATAAGAAAAGTTATCTTAACTGAGATATCTTTTCTGTGATTTGTCTCCTAAAAATGTAAGATCGTGAATCGAGTGGAAATGGATCGCTACACTAATAGTATGAACCTGTGGTTTCCTGAAAGAAATTGGTCATTGTCAATTTGTAAAAGTTACTGTTAAAATTTGCCTAAGATATACATGAAATTATATCTTCTATTTGAGTGAGGAACATATTTTTGTAATTTAGTATTTTTATCTGTAAGTCCACCTTCACGTGCGGTTATGGTTTTCATATGGGTTCATGTATTTTGCTGCCATTTTCAACCGAAGATTTCATGTTCTCTCACAATTCTCGCGAATTATGTTGGTATCCAGGTACATTATTGAGGAAACTCAACTGAGCCTCTCAATGGATCATTCTACAGATGAATGAGAGTAGTATGTTGCTCAATGTGTTCAATGAACTGAGCGAAAACGTCGAAAATGAGATTTGCTTCCTTTGGGAGTGGATTTACAGATATGCAACAACAACAACAACAACAACAAATTGGGAAACATAAAGTAGATCCTAGGGGCTTCTGTTGGTGAAAGTGGGGACCTGCAGATGTGTTTCGTCGTTTTTGTCTACCTGAACACAGGCAATTAGAAAGTAAGTTTAAGATTGTGACATTGGTTTCAAAGCAAACACGAAAAATATATGTATAAAAAGCATGTCGAAGAGATATAAGAATGCTTGCACATTTTTATATAGCTAATCAAATTATTTAATATTTACACTATAATGGAAAAAAAAAATGAAAATGTGTCTTTGAATTCTCCAAAATTGAATAAGCTTATTCATTATACATGTACATGTCAGATATGCATTCAAACCAAAGTCATTGCATCAAGCCAGTGACTGCAGTCTATTCAGGAAACATGTCTTTGAAATGTAAATTGGTGGCAGGTTGCCTCTGACAATCTTGACTGGCAGAAACTTTTGGGGCTTTGAGTATTTTAATAAAACATCAGATCTGGATTCTACATGGTATGCAGTGTATTGATTCCTCCAGTGTTTCATAGTTCTTTCCTTCAGCTTTGGAAGAATATTCGTATATGAACTTGGGTGTATGCTTTAGCTTGTAAGACCTTGCAACCCTGTCTGCAACTAAACATTGGGACTTTCTCCACCACAAGCACCTGATGAGGGCAAAGGCTGGGCAATTCTATTTGAACAGTTTAGGTGTTGTTACTATCAAGAGTGCAATATGCTGTTATATTTGTAATGTCTATGGAGAATTGAAGATGACAGATTTTCAAAATTTTGAGAATTATCCATCATATCTTCGGTGTTTGGCCGTTTTGCATGGTTTTAAATATATCAGTCTATTGTCATATTATACAACTTCGACATGGGCGAGAAATGTTGTGCAAATATATTTTAGTATTACTGCATAAGTGGAAAGAAATACTTGTCAAGGAGAGGCTTTAAGGATGAATATCAGAACAAAGGCCTTAAAATATTTAAAATAATTTCTTTATTTATCTGTTTTACATATGTGACTTACTTTTGCCCTTCAATTGCATGATGATGGGTTGAAAGCGACGTTAAATTCTATTCACTCACTCATACTTCAATTGCATGACATTATTTTGATCATGTTTTTATTTTGCATGTATAATCTTAACTGTAACGAGCATATATTCATGTTCAGTTTTTGGCAGAAATATGATATAAAAAAAAGAAAATTAGTTAAAAACGTTAATTGGATTGTAGGAAAATATTTGAAGTGTCACTGTGGAGCTCGTTTTATTGATCCTGTGTGAAATTGCGGCGTGGCTGAAATTATTGGGATACCTCTTCTACATGCATACACTTTTGCATCTATTATGTGAAGACTATTCACTACATGGATCATCTGAATAAAATTTCCCCATCTTTAAAATATTTTTTTTGTCATTTAATTTGATTAAATGTTGTTTAGCATGTTTTTCTTAATTAAGTAAATGTTGCTAGCTCAAGATCCCTTTGTTGAATTTACAATGTAAGATAATTTATCTTGAAGATTGTATACATGTTTTCTTGAGTAAGAATATTTAACTCAACAGCATTGAGAAATATTGTCTTATCCAAGTTAACAGCTTTGAGAAATATTTTCTTATCCAAGTGGTCAGTTTTTCTTGAACAAGATAATTATCTGGAATAAGTTTAATATTCTTACCCCACTCCAAAAATATCTTACTTTAGATTTCATAGCAAGATAAATTATCTTACTGAAGAGAAAATAAGATTTTTTTTCTTGAATGAGTAAAAAGCGCCAAGATAATTTTTCTTAATTAAGATCTTCGAATAAGATTTGTGAATCTTGAATAAGATAAATAAACTTATAATTTTCTTATCCAAGGAAATATCCATAAGTAAATTATTCTTACCCCACTCCATGATAATTTATCTTATTTCAAGATGATTTTTTCTTAAAATAAGTTGTTTTTTTCTTGTTTTAAGTACCCTATTTTTGGCAGTGTGAAGTCTTCATCTTTCGTGATTGTATCTATCTTTCGCGAAAGAAGCCAGTAGTCAATAAAATGTCGTATAAAAGCTTGACATGTGAATACAGAGCCAATTGCGTTAATGTTTACACTCGTTTCGGTTCGGTTATTAAAATTTGACCGCAGGAGTTTTAAACCGGAACGAATTATGACCGGAATATAAACGGAGTTTGACCGGAACGAAATAAACCAAAACAAAATGAACGGACGGAGTGAGCGAAGAATGGACTGCCCGCTGCTGCAGTTAAACTTTAATCGGCCGTACATGTTTGCCTGTAAATAAAGTTGGATGACTGACAGAATGGCTCACAAACCCGTGTAGTTAAATGTTTACAAAATGTACTGATTGTAATTTGTTTAGATGGATAAAGAAATATGAAGCAGGTCGTCTCTATTCCCGCGGCGAAAAGCCCCACGTGGTCCAAATGTGCGAACTTTGACCCTGCGGAGCTATGCCCCTGAAAACAGCCGCACCACGTACCGTAGCCGTGCGGTGCTTTTAAAGTGTGATCTCCTACTGTTCACTTCCATACTGTGATTACAGATGAATTGATTTTCAAAATACTATAACAACTACACAGCTTGTTGTCCCAAGATTCTGTTATAGTCGGCGTCTTTTGTTTGTTTGTGAGACGAATGTATAAATTTTTGTTGTACTCAGAATTAAGAGCCACCCCCCGCAATACATATAAACAACGGAATAAAAGAACAACATTTCACATGGGGTACATGCTGATCTAATCCCCATTACGAAGTTAGAGTATATTACCAATATAATAATAGTAACACTTTAAATTAAGCCTAGAGCTCAAATTAACAAAAAATGAATCCCGTTTTGCGAGACATGAGAAAATATAAAATATCACATATCTTGAAATGAAATCTTTAGTACTTCCATTTATATCTCCCTCTGCTCTCTCATTGTTATTTAATTATTTATTTTAATATCTAGCGCTGCAAAAGATCTTAAATGAACGAAGAAATGTACCGTGAAATTTAAATAGAACATTGAGTTGATGGGCCGCGAAATCCGAATGGGAAGGGGACTACAATTTCAATCAATCAAAAATCGAAATGTAATCAGGTGGGTCTAACAAAAGGAAAAATAGTTGATAAAATACTTAATTAATATTATCCTGGATGGTATAAAAAAATATTCGTTCTCATCGAGGCGTACAAGGTACATTCCAAAGATGTTTTCCGTCCTCAATACAATTGTGTTGCGGAAACCTGTCGCTTATGTACGGAAGATATCACGGAGAAACAACTTATTAGACCATTCTTCCTAAATATTTACATAATACTAAAAATTTGTCTGGACTAATGTGATAACAAACGAGAAGAATGCAAGATAATTTTACCGATAGCACAGAAGAATATATAAAATAAATATTCTGATAAAAAATATTATTAAACAATTTTGAATAACTTTTTCTTTTCTCATATTGCCCAATCTTATAAACAGTTCATAACAGATCCTATCGTGAAACGCAAATAGAACAAAGATCTAGCATGAATGGACGAAATTCTTGCATAAAGCATTCGCTATTTGCATGAGAAAACCGGAATGTGAAATTGAAGACCTGCTGTAACCTTCTCGCGCGGACCTTGGCGAGAGCACTCTTTTCGTGCAAACGTCGCGAAAGATTTCATTCCCTACCCCAATTTAGAGCATATAAAATTATGTTTTTAGATCTAATATAAAGTTGATTGTAATAGAAAGAAGAAACATATATCTCGGTAAAATTGAATAACAAAGGGCACTTGATTGAATAATAACAAAAGAATACAAAATATGACACGGTATTATTAAGTAGCAGCCGTAACGCTAAGATTCAATTAGACCGCCACTTCATTCATTGAACAGATATGACACTTACCGGTATCGATTGCACAAGAGGCGGATTGACTTCAAAGACGGAATAATCCGATATCCATGATTAACCAGTGCTGTCCGTATTCTGCTAGTCGACCAAGAGAATAGGGGTCCCAAAATGTAAGCAATGCTAACCCGCATTCGCCAAGGTATACGGGACAGATGCAGCACACTCGCAGACGGCGCCATCTTTAAAATCTAGTCGGTCAAACGTAAACCACTCTTGTCCACTCAAAAAACCGTACGCGAAAGATAAAATCGTTTGCGAAAGCAACATACTTTCGCAAAATACGTTCGCGAAAGAAACTTCCATTTGCGAAAAAAAAATTGCTTTCGCTAGATAGCATTGTCGATGTTTCGCGCACGCTTTCGCGTTACTTTCGCACATCTTTCGCTCTTTCGCGTACGGTTCGCGAATGGTTCGCCAAAGAAGGGGAACTTAATTGCTGGCTGTAGTGTATGTGCTTTAGAATAGGTTGACCAGAAGACTATTCTGTGAAGTCATATGACGCAGTCATTTTGTTGGCACCTCTTCCCACTTCCCTTATATGCGTTGTAATTTTTACCTGTATATGGCGAGATTCTGCTGGTGGACGTTTCGTCCCCGAGGCCCGCCCCCTGTACAGACCTTTTGGTCTTTGATATATGTTGGCATTTGTGGGAAGTTGATGCTGGGTCGACATCGGGCCTTACAGACTAGTCTTTTTGTGTTAATTGCCGTCATTTACATCTGACGACGATACAGCTCACCAATCTCCAATGTACGAGTTGTCACAGTGAAACAGCTCACCAGTTACCAGTATACGAGTTGTCAGAGCATTTCCATCATAGCTCTCTAGATTTGTATCTAATACCGCTTATGCCGGTGCTAGGGGCCGTGTGGTCATATCATCCAAGTTGTCACATGAACCGGTACAATAAAAGCGTACCTGAGATACAAGACATATCACGAATCGCTAGATTCTTGGTATGTGATTTAGAATAGGTTAACCAGAAGACTATTCTGTGAAGTCATGTGACGCAGTCAGTATGTCGGCACCTCTTCCCACTTCACTTATATGTGTTGTAATTTTTTCCTGTATATGGCGAGATTCTGCTGGTGGACGTTTCGTCCCCGAGGCCCGCCCCCTGTACAGACCTTTTGGTCTTTGATATATGTTGGCATTCGTGGGAAGTTGATGCTGGGTCGACATCGGGCCTTACAGACTAGTCTTTTGTGTTAATTGCCGTCATTTACATCTGACGACGATACAGCTCACCAATCGCCAATGTATGAGTTGTCACAGCGAAACAGCTCACCAATTACCAGTATACGAGTTGTCAGAGCATTTCCATCATAACTCTCTAGATTTGTATCTAATACCGCTTATGCCGGTGCTAGGGGCCGTGTGGTCATATCATCCAAGTTGCCACATGAACAGGTACAATAAAAGCGTACCTGAGATACAACACATATCACGAATCGTTAGATTCTTGGTATGTGCTTTAGAATAGGTTTCCCAGAAGACTATTCTGTGAAGTCATATGACGCAGTCAGTATGTCGGCACCTCTTCCCACTTCCCTTATATGTGTTGTAATTTTTACCTGTATATGGCGAGATTCTGCTGGTGGACGTTTTGTCCCCGAGGCCCGCCCCCTGTACAGACCTTTTGGTCTTTGATATATGTTGGCATTTGTGGGAAGTTGATGCTGGGTCGACATCGGGCCTTACAGACTAGTCTTTTGTGTTAATTGCCGTCATTTACATCTGACGACGATACAGCTTACCAATCTCCAATGTACGAGTTGTCACAGCGAAACAGCTCACCAATTACCAGTATACGAGTTGTCAGAGCATTTCCATCATAGCTCTCTAGATTTGTATCTAATACCGCTTATGCCGGTGCTAGGGGCCGTGTGGTCATATCATCCATGTTGCCACATGAACAGGTACAATAAAAGCGTACCTGAGATACAACACATATCACGAATCGTTAGATTCTTGGTATGTGCTTTAGAATAGGTTTACCAGAAGACTATTCTGTGAAGTCATATGATGCAGTCAGTATGTCGGCACCTCTTCCCACTTCCCTTATATGTGTTGTAATTTTTACCTGTATATGGCGAGATTCTGCTGGTGGACGTTTCATCCCTGAGGCCCGCACCCTGTACAGACCTTTTGGTCTTTGATATATGTTGGCATTTGTGGGAAGTTGATGCTGGGTCGACATCGGGCCTTACAGACTAGTCATTTGTGTTAATTGCCGTCATTTACATCTGACGACGATACAGCTCACCAATCGCCAATGTATGAGTTGTCACAGCGAAACAGCTCACCAATTACCAGTATACGAGTTGTCAGAGCATTTCCATCATAGCTCTCTAGATTTGAATCTAATACCGCTTATGCCGGTGCTAGGGGCCGTGTGGTCATATCATCCATGTTGCCACATGAACAGGTGCAATAAAAGCGTACCTGAGATACAACACATATCGCGAATCATTAGATTCTTGGTATGTGCTTTAGAATAGGTTTACCAGAAGACTATTCTGTGAAGTCATATGACGCAGTCAGTATGTTGGCACCTCTTCCCACTTCCCTTATACATGTATGTGTTGTAATCCTGATTGTCGTTCTTCGTCGGCATCCTGTCAAGACTGTCCTACAGGATCTTACAAGACCGTCCTTCAGGATCCTACAGGGTTGTCCTACAGGGCTGTCATTTGTGTCAATTAACGCAGATAGAATAATGCTGGATGGTTGTGCAGGGTTGTCCAATATACTGCAGGTTTGTTTCGTGTCGAATGAGATAGTCAACATAACAAATTATATGCATTCATTTCATACATTTTATTGTATAAAACAGAAACGTATAGACAGCTATACACACAAAACAGAAACGTATATACAGCTATACACACAAGGGATTATTATGTTGTCATGTCATACATTTTATTATATAAAATAGAAACATTTATAGGGAATAGCAACCAGCACATGCACGTAGCATCCAAAGTCCAAGGCATCCATGTTTTTCTCAACAGATCAAGTGTCTTTTATAACTTTTTAGCTCCCATTCAATTTTGATTTCATCGCGTCCAAAATCACCTTGCTGGTACAGGGAAACTTCTTCTGGCAGTAATCTATAAAAAATGAAAAGTCATCAAATTAGCAAAGAAATTGTTATCAAGTTATCAATGTGTCAAGTTATCCTGAAACTATTCAGAGGTTATCCTCATAATTTAAATGGGTAGAATGGTATAAAATTGTTGTGACATTAGCGAAAAAGTATGATTGGAGAAATCTTAAAAGTATTACACTACATTCAACTGGCGTATTGCTGATATTAGTGAATGTGACGATAACCAGGATGATTTGCATTGAAATATCATAGAAATGTGATGTTATTGTTATTGGTGTGCCCTCTGCAAAAACCAAACATGTGCCGCTCACTGAAGAAAGATTATCTGGGTCCAGTAGCACCAAAGTCATTCAAGTCATTTGTTATTAATGTAAAATACACATTCTTGAATGCATGTTATGAGTATTATAAAGCAATATAAATTATGATACTTAAGCAGTATTCATGGATTTGAAGCAAAATATTTTGAAGTGGAATCCAGAATTATGGATCAACACTAAATGAAAACGCAATCACAATTGGAAAAAATATTGAGAATGTACACTAATATGATGTTAACAATGTTCGTCATCCAGTTGTATTGGTCATGTAATATTGCCTGATGCTATTTCCTCTTTGGCGAAGAAGTAATTCAACAATAGACGCTGCATGATTTCCATGATCACATGTCTGCTCCGAGTCGATGAAATGTGCACCTCGAACATGTCCGATTGGTTGCATCTGAGGAGAAAAAAATTGTTTAAAACGTTTTAAATGAAATGAATGAATGAAATGTTCTCATTTTCAAGATGTGGGTACAGATGTACAATTGAATTATGCAGCAATCCTTAGCCTTGGTCAAGAATAGTGCAATAAATAGACAATTAAAATATAGCCTGTTATCATGGTTATGGTGATAGGAAATCTAATCATAATTTATCCTGCTTTTCCTGGTCACATTTTTATCATAGCAAATATCGGTTATGCTAACAGTGTATTTGTTATCAATTTATTTTAATAAATATTCCTTTGCGATTTCATCAGAACTTTGGTATGGAAATATTCTCAAATCTTCTGGAAATATAAGCAGGAAACGATAAACATTTCAAAACAACAAGTGAGGATGTCAACTGATTTATTGAGAGCTAACATCCCCCCCCCAACTTCCTAGCAAGTTAAATCCTACTGTTTGACATGAACAGAAAATACACAAGCAGTGGTGTGATATAACCTATATATCTCACCCTCCGGGGGATTTCCTCCAGGGGTGCATGGCCAATCTTCACATGAGGTCCCCAAGCCTGGGCTTTTCCAGCTGACAATGCAACAATGGCAATTCACACTGCCTTGATGAACCTGGGTAGATCTGAAAGGAATTTTGAGACAGATCGAGTTATGGATATTTCTTTGTGAATTCCAGGCTAAATGAGTCATTAATTTTGACTGCAAATATAAGGTGAAGTGCTGCAGTAGTTACTAAGAAGAGTATCAATTGTTTAATATGTCAAGTATATGAAGAGAAACTTGTTGATAGTTAAAGCTCATAGAGGGTCCACATTACAACATTCTGAGTTTAACTAGAAATTAGAATTGTTTTGCTAATTAAGTTATAACATTATAATTATATTTAAAACTTACTTACCATCACTACATGTAGCTTCACTCATCACCATCTGCAATACAGTTCTTTAAACCTCAATAGTTCCAGCTTAACATGAACAAATCAACTTTCTTTTTGCACTCTATCCTGCATGTTTTTCTGCTGTTGTTGTTGTTCTCATATGACAGCATGGTGGCGCCACCAGTGGCCAATTAAAATATACCGGTACAGGGGAGATAACTCTCCTCAAATTGTTGAATTAATGCCAGCAAGTCAATTGCTAATGTAATAGACTACCAGGAAAATAGAATAATATTATCTGTATATAATTGGTGATAATGAAGAGGGTAGAGTATTCATTAATTAATGGACATTTTTTTCTTGAAAATTATGTTAAAACTGATGTATTCTTCTAAAATTATTTTCTTCGTGATGTCCAATTTTATTATAAAATCTTTGGATTGGACTGATTATTAATTAATTATTTATTAAACTTAATAATTTTATTATAAAATCTAAATTCAACAAGATTTCTCATACAAATATGATACTATTTTGATAACACTAGAGATATTGATATTATTAATATCTTTATTTTATTCGAATGAAAACTCATGAAAGTGTTCACAGTTCTGAGTAATATATCATTAACCACAGTGTAAATGTCTCACACGGTTGCAGCTATTTTAACGTGTGAGGTTCAAATCTGATGTTTATTGATTTTATGCAAATAACATGAGATTTGATGTCAGTGAATGAAATCAATGTAATGAACCAGCTTTCAGCTGAG
Organism: Hanleya hanleyi; assembly: GCA_036873755.1. Taxonomy (NCBI): domain Eukaryota; kingdom Metazoa; phylum Mollusca; class Polyplacophora; order Lepidopleurida; family Hanleyidae; genus Hanleya; species Hanleya hanleyi. The sequence goes on from JAVTVY010049459.1 coordinate 20,693, forward strand.
AATTAAGCTCATTGAAACTTGTAAAGTGCTAATTTATAACATTATGTAACTTTAAAAGTTTGTGAGAAAATTCCAATAATGTTTCATTAAAAATCAATATGGCTAGTAACATTTGTAACAGAGTAATAAGAACACCACTTGGTATGAAATTGTGTTTAGAAATCCTCCATATTACAAAACCCAGCAGAGGACATTTTATTTTTCTACTTTGAAGAAAGCTATATACATCTATCTATTTATTATATTAATTTAGAAGTAGAGGTATAAATGAATCACTGACCTATCATCATATAACTGCACAAATTATGTGAGCCAATTAAATGTTCAATGTGGAAATGTCTTTAAGTGCAGTGTGGATGAAATTTTTCAAAGTTTCTGCAGTGTGTCCGCAGTGTACCCATGAAGATCAGCTGTTGTACTGAAGTGTGTCTGCAGTATGCCTGCTATTTTTCTGACGTTGCAGTGTGTTTGAAGGTTACACTGCAACCACACCGCATCTCGAAGTGTACACTGCAAAGCGGTAAGGTAGACGACCACATGTGACATCGCCCGGCTTAAAACTCATTCTCGTACGGTAACTGTGAAATTACCATGTCCAAAAGGCTGCGTCAGAAAGGTAATTCCATTCAAATCTGTCTTATATCTGGAGTATATAACATGTTTGGAGAACCATCAAATCGTCGCATGCGGATGAAATCCTCCAAATGTACCCCACACTTTATTTTTCTAACGCATTCGTCGATAAAGATCCCATGTTTCGTCAGTACACGCTTCCTGTGGCTTGCAGCTGTGACTGAACCGTCACATCAACCAATCACAATGATCCGTTTTTCTCACGCGACGTCCCTCAGTCAATCAGATCGCCGGAGACGAACGCGGGCGGAGCGAAGAAAGTTTGACCTCCAGCCAACCGCTTTTTCTATCCAATCATATCTCTCTTTATGTTGCTCATCCGTTGGAGCAATTACCACATATGAATTCGGCAGGAAATGGCATTTCCAACAATGACAAAATCGTTGAGAACAACCGCGCGAAAGAGAAAATGCACAAGTTCAAAGTGCGGTACAAAACAAATGGAAATCTTCGCTAAAGTTAGGAAGGTTTTTCATCTTAAGATAGGCATATTTTGTCAGGGATTCCTGGGCCCTGCAATAAAAATATATGTCACTAATATGATCCCTGAAGTCTTTCGTAAAGTTTGTGTATTTTTCAATTCAAGTTGTTGTTGTTGTTGTTATTCATTGAAGAATTCGCCACATTTTGTCGCCGTATCCAAACGCCAAAATATTTGTATTGATAACTTGTATCATCGTTTAGATAACATATTGAAAAACAAATGTAATACTCTGACAGAATTTCCCAATCAGGTTTGAAGGTAACCTATTATCAGATAGATTTTTTTTAATTTTTAAGAACAATTATCTTACTTGAATGAAATAGATGAGGTTCTCCATATGATTGATTCAGTAGAGAGAAGCACAATTTTGGTATATTCTATATATATCATGAAAATATGCCTGCCATTTTTAAAAGAGAAAGTGCAAATCATGTCTTCAACTGGAGATCCAATGTTGTGGATATTCTGTAAAACTGTCTTGTAAAAATACTTTCCAAAAGCAAACTGATTTTTTGTCCTACAGGCAAACTTATTCTTACAAGATCATGTAGGACAGCTGTCCTGCAGGATCTTACAAGATCTTGTAGGACAGCCAGCTTTGTCCTTCAGGATCTTGTAAGATCGTGTAGGACAAAAAAACTGTCTTGTAAGATCTTGTAAGAAAATTTCAAATCCTACAAGATGTTACAAGATTTTTTGGTAAGGGTCCACTCATGTGCGGAAGTCATCTCCACCGGATGAGGGAGATTTACCGTTTCCTGACAAGATGGCATCTTTGATGGCTCTTGTTCCTGACATGCCTGAACCTACTAGTACTGGGCCGTCGTCTAGTTAGAGACGTAAGCCCGTGACTATGGCTTCTACTGTCGTCCCATCTGAACCATCAGCGGCTACAGCACCGACTTCCTGTGCACCGTCTCCGGAGTGGGCGTACATGTACTTGTTGTCTACTTACGACCGCCTGTCTGCTTCATCCCGTCTGGTGTTTGATCCTTCTATCTGTCAACCTAAGGGTGCCGTTCTCCTGTCTCCCGGACATCAAGCTTATCTACGTGGATGTTTTTACACGCTAAACAAGTCGAATTGTCATGTGATCGAGGCTTCCGCTTTAGCATATGCTCAGCGTAAGGCAGTGTTGCGTAACACCAAACCCGAGGTTCCGGCTTCTGCCCAAAACATCTTGATTCACCAGCCGTTGACTTCCAAATTCCCGTTTAACAACGCAATTCAATCCATCATGCCTGGTATTCGGGAGGAGAGAAGGTCTAGACTTCTGGCAGCTGCTTCTCGTCACCCAGGTTCTGCCTCGTCCGCATCCAACCAGAAGGTGAACCGAGGTTCAGCTCAGAAGACGACCCAACGGGAGACCCCTTCTGATAGTTTTCGTCCCTTGGCCAAGTCTTCAACTTCCCGTGGACGACGTCGGACAGGCGTGCCTCCAACAAGTGACAGTATACATTCCTTTCGTCTGCCCGCCTTCCGTCATTTCAGTCATCCTGTCGTCAGCGGTCGTCTGCAGCATTTCTGGAAAAATTGGCAGTTCATTACAGACGATATTTGGATTCTAAGTACACTAAGAGAGGGATTTCGCTTCACCTTCCAGGACCATCCCGAGCTCATCTCTCGTCCTCGTCCATCATTGTTGCCAGTTCTCTCAGGACACGTTCAGACACTTCTTTCATCCTGCACCACTCTCATCACAAAAGATGCGGTCAGAGAGCTGCCTCAGGCCGAGGACACAGTCGGTTTCTACAGCCACGTCTTCCTGGTTCCGAAGATGGATTCCGACCAGATTCGTATGATAATCGACCTGAGATGTCTCAACAGCCTGTACCTGTCACCACCTCATTTCAAGATGACGTCAGTTTCATCGATCCGGGCCCGTCTACATCACAGGGATTGGCTGACCTCCATCGATCTACAAGACGCTTATCTGCATATAGCCATTCATCCTCGACACCATCGATACCTACGCTTTGCCATCGCCGGTCGACGATTCGAGTGGCAGGTGCTCTTGTTCGGAGTCAACATCGCCCCATGGCTTTTCACCCGCATCACAGCACCAGTCATGGCGTTACTGCATCTACGGGGTATTCACATAGAGGTTTACATAGACGACATCTTCATTCGGGCAATGGACAAGTCTCTACTCAACGCTCAGATCCGGTTCGTTTTACTCGTCCTTCACCATCTTGGCTTCATCCCTCATCCTCAGAAGTCAGAGTTGGTACCCCCTAAAAGCGGCTTTTATTATGCTTGTACAAACGAGTAAAAATTAGACTTGATGACTATACTTACGTAAACTACCAAGGACGTCTCCATCAGTGAGAAAATCTGACGAAACGAGGCGAAATACAATACCCGCCTTCCCTCCTGCACATGTTCAGTTTAGCAGACAACCGGAACAGACCAAAAGTGCCGTGAGCGCTAGCGCCACCTTGCGGCCGAAACCGGCATTACGAATAGGGCAAAAGGCGAATTCATTGTACCATATATCTCTGATCATCTCAGCGGTTACTCTACACTTCAACAAAGTCCGAGGCCCCTCCACCATACAGTTGGTATTGGGGCATAACAATAGCAGATGTAGATTTGAGCAATAAATATGAAACATTTATAAACAATGTTGGTATTTATTATCAAATCAAACCTGCTGTTGTTTTTACTGCCCAACCCAGCCTCCCCGCACTCTTCTCGGCCTTTTACGCATCACACTTTACAGGCTGCAGTAGAAGAAAAAATGGGAAGTGCGTCACGGGCACATGGGCAGAGTAACCTATAGCTGAGGCTCCAGAGGGTGAGAACTTTTAGTCTGCAATAGGATCTCCATAAGAAGATAATGGCATAACAATAGCAGGTTTGATTTGATAATAAATACCAACATAAATGTTTAATTTTTATACGCCCGCCAAAAGGCGGACGTATTATGTGATGGCGGTTTCCGTCCGTCTGTCCGTGTGTCCGTCCCCCGTGTCCGGTCTATATCTGGGACAGTTTTCCATCTATAGTTCTAATTTTTGGTGAGTGGATACCCTACGGGGAGACGATGTGTCGCATACCAAAATGAAGGTCAAGGTCAGAGGTCAAAGGTCACTGGCCTAAAAAACAGGAAATCACTGAAGTGTTCGTGTCCGGTCTATATCTGTGAAAGTTTTCTATCCACAGTTGCAATTTTTTGTGAGTGGATACGCTAGGTAGAGACGATGTGTCGCGTATCAAAATTGAGGTCGAGGTCAGAGGTCAAAGGTCACTGTTGCCTAAAATCAGGAAATCATTTATCATTGACAGTTTTCTATCTACAGTTCTAATTTTTGGTGAGTGGATGCCCTAGGGGAGAACGATGTGTTGCATACGAAATGTAGGTCGAGGTCAGAGGTCAAAGGTCAATGTGACGGAAAAATCAGGAAATCATTAAAAATTTCTAATTTTTTATGAGTGGATTCAAAAGGGGGAAATGAGGTGTCGCATACCAAAATATAGGTCAAGGTTGGAGGTCAAAGGTCACTGACCCAAAAATCAGGAAATTATTGAAAATAACATTTCTTTGTGTGAGTAGATACATTAGGGGGACACAATGTGTCACATATCAAAATGTAGGTCAAGGTCAAAGGTCAAGGTCAGTGTGACCCCAAAATCAGGAAATTGTTAAAAATCATGATTTTTTTTAGTACATTGAGAAATCACGGGTAGCCGTTTTGTCATGTACGAAAATTTAGATCCAGGTCAATAGTCAAGATGACTGTGACACCAGAATCAAGGTGAAAGGTCAAAGGTCACTGTGACCCCAAAATCAGGAAATTATTATAAATAACTTTTTTTTTTGTGTCAGTAGATACATCATGGGGACGTGATGTGTCGCATACCAAAATGTAGGTCAAGGTCACTGTGACCCCAAAATCGTTAAATTGTTAAAAATCATGATTTTTTTGTGTCCATTGAGAAATTATGGGGAGATGGTTTGTCACTGTCACTGTGACTCTAAAATCAAAAAATCTTTGAAAATTACTTTGTTTTGTGTCCGTAGATTCATTAGGGGGACATGATGTGTCACATTCCAAATTGTAGGTCAAGGCTGAACGTCAAGGTCACTGTGACCCCCAAAATCCTGAAATTCATACAAAATCATGATTTTTTTGTGTCCATTGATACATTGACGGAAGACGAAGTGTCGTGTACCAAAATTTAGGTCAAGGTAACTATGACCCCAAAATCAGGAAATCACATTTTCATATGCCTGTCGAAGACGAGGTCATGTAATGCGATGTTGCGTTCTGTCCATTCATCCATTAACATTTGTTGTCCATGCGATATCTCTAGTTTCAAGGTATGGAATGGTACCAAACTTTGAGTATACCTCACTCGCATGGCAAAGAGGAGCCATACATTTTGAGATCAATTTGTCCAAGGTCAAGGTCACAGGCCTTCAAAACTGAATGAAGTTTAGCTGACCATATGTGTTAGGTTGGAATATTCTCTCCCCTACATGTATATGGCATTCATCCTGTCTCATATTTGAAACAGCTACAACTGTTGTGAAATAACAACCATACATTTAGTAATTTAACGGGGAGAGGGATCCTTTATGAACTTCATACCTCTTTATTAACTCAAGAACAAAGGTTTACTTCATCACTTTCTTCTTCCTTCATGAAAAATTATCTCGTCTGAAAGGAATCCATTTGCAGGAAAACTACTATTTTCTTGTGTTTGAATATTATCGATTTCAGTGTGGAATATGTGAGCTCTCGGCTCTTACTTCAAGGTCAACTAGTTACCAAGAGTTAAGCTCGTTTTAGTTTATCATTCAATATAAGATGTTTATGTTACATTCTCAGAAGCACAAAATTGTAGGCTAGCTACCAATTGGAATCGAAGCTATCAAACAACCTTGAAATTTGGACCAATGTAATTCCAGATACACGGGCGTATATTGAAGCCCCTTGGGCTCTTGTTCTTCTTACACTGAGATAGCCTCATGCCTGATATAGTAAAAGCTTGGAGAGTTGGTACACGCTGAGCTGTAACAAGCGCCAAAAGTGCCACTAACTTAAAAGTCAAAACCTTGACAGAAATATCATTAAGTGGAACGCAAATTTTCAGATATGCTAACACAACAGAAACATCCCACGTATGTTTATACCGTGGCATTGGAGGTGCTTCATCAGTCTTTTGACAAGTTCCTGGGCCACACTGCAGCCCATGCAGCTAAGGGTCTGTGATAACATAGATCGGTGAGTGTTCAACACACTATATGAAGATGATGTTGCCAATTGCGCTAAGTATTTCAGAATGTCGATCGTAGACTGTGAAACGGGATTAACAAACTGCCCACGGCACCAAATACACCACTATTCCCAAGCATACTGGTATTGTCTGCTCGTAGAGTATCTCCACGACCTTGTGATGAGTTACGTAGCGTCGACAGAAATTCCTGAACGACGAAGTGCTGTCCAGATACAGTGCAGGCGAGTAACTTTAGTTTCTTCCCCATAGGATTTTGTTTTTCTGTCCCGGGAATGGACAGCAGGTCTTTTTTGCGTGGAAGTAAGACGGGGGGAAATCTGCTAGCATGTTGCTTAGCTGGGAGAACCACACTTGTGTCGGCCAATGAGGAGCCACTATAATCGCCCTGCTGACTTTGTCGTCTGTCATTTTGGACAACACTCTCGGTGGCAGCCTGAAAGGAGGAAAGCAATATGGCTGAAAACCTGACCAGCTAAACGCAAAAGCATCAATCATCGATGAATCTGGGTCAGGGCCCCATGAAGCATTAAAGACCTGGTGATTTAACTGGAAAGCAAACAAATCAAAATCTGGGGTGAAGGAAGTTTTGCAGATTCTGTTAAAAACGGCAGGTTCAAGCATTCACTCTATTGAATCACTGAAAACTCTCGACAACTTATCTGCCTGAGTATTGTCTACCCCCTTAATGAACCTAGCACTGATAAACATCTCACTGCGATCAGTCAGCTCGTATATCTGGACTGTTATATCATGAAGACTCGACTTAGTCCCCCCAGAATTATTGATATAATTCACAGCAGTCATGCTATCAGAAACCACTTGAACATGGCTGCCTATGAAATCTGAGGAGTTTAATATGAAAGCCCTTAAAGCCAAATGAATCGCCTACTGCTCACGCTGGTTAATATGTTTTACGGACTCTGAAGCAGACCACCTACCATTAACTGGTATACCATGAGAAGCATCTGTATATATAGTACAGTCTACTGGGGGGTTTCCGAATTCTTACACCGTTGTTCGGGACAACATTATCAATCCACCATCTGATGTCTTTGGGGGCCACATCCAAAAGCGTCATACAAGAATCATAGTCATTCTCTTACGTGAGAGCGGAAATCTTGTTATGTTTTGGACCGCTGTAGTACAGAGAACCAAGTCGAACTGCTTTAGAGCAAGAGACATAGAGGCCAATGAGGCTCGCAACATGTCTGATTGTGAGAATAGGTGTCGCCAAAATGTCATGCGACGTTTGTAGGATTTTGTGTACCTTTTCAGGTGAAAGAATCAATGTAAATGTGACAGAACAGATATGGAATGACCTGAGTTGAACAGACTTTTCGATGCTCGGAATAAAATCTAGAGACTGAAACGTTTCTATTACATGACTTGTCTGTTTCTCACATTCTTTTTTATTATATGCCCGCCAAAAGGCGGACGTATCACATGTATGTGATGGCGGTTTCCGTCCGTCCGTCATGTCCAGTCTATATCTGGAACAGTTTTCCATCTACAGTTCCAATTTTTGGTGAGTGGATACCCTACGGGGAGATGATGTGTCGCATACCAAAATGAAGGTCAAGGTCAGAGGTCAATGGTCACTGGCCTAAAAAACAGGAAATCATTGAAGTATTCGTGTCCGGTCTATATCTGTGAACGTTTTCTATCCACAGTTGCAATTTTTTGTGAGTGGATACACTAGGTGGAGACGATGTGTTGCGTATCAAACTTGAGGTCGAGGTCAGAGGTCAAAGGTCACTTGCCTAAAATCAGGAAATCATTGATCGCTGACAGTTTTCTATCTACAGTTCTGATTTTTGGTGAGTGGATGCCCTAGTGGGGAACGATGTGTTGCATACCAAATGTAGGTCGAGGTCAGAGGTCAAATGTCAGTGTGACCGAAAAATCAGAAAATCAATAAAAATTTCTAATTTTTGTGAGTGGATTTAATCTGCCTCTGCCTCTTCTATTCAGTGGCTTGATGGTTGGTATGGCTGTGGCTTTTAACTTTGAAACGTATCCAAGCTCGATAGCGACGCTGCTCAGCTCTTCAAATGCGGCCTCCCGATCAAAGTGTGCAGAGCAGATTGTTGTGTACTTCGCGGGCCCGGTTGTCCATGCTCTCGTAGTCTTCACAAACTTCGTCCAAGTTCTACATGTACCTATATTCTCGTCTTTTGGCTACTGGTGGAGACTCACACCACAAGCTGTAGTGTGATTACACCCTCCCACGACCCACCGTCATGGCATTTTGAATAAAAAAGCTTTCTAGATGATTTAAAATTGACAAATTTGGAGAGGCATAAAATGGTGATACTGTAAAACATGAAACGTTCGCGACATGAAACTTTCGCGATTTTTCAATTTAAAAAAAATCGCGACATGAAACTTTCGCGATTCTCTCTCTGCCAGATTTTATTTTTTACAAAACCCCGAACACCCCGAGAAAGTGGGTGTGTATATGAACATCTCTTCACACAAATCGCGAAAGTTTCATGCACGCGAAAGAAACATGTTTTACAGTATGCAGGCTAAGAGATGCAGAAATCAAGATGGCCGCTCAACTTGTTCCTGCTGTGACGTCACTGCTGAAGTTGTCTGAAGAGCGCTTGCTGGTTTTCAAACAGCCATAACTCGACAACCGAGTGGAATATTTTAATGAAACTAGTACCAAAGTTCACAGATTTTTTTTCTTATTTCTTTTAAATTTTTGTCATGAGATCTCTATGGAATCCCTTTAAAAATAATTTTTTTTTTGTGTCAGTAGATATATTAAGCGGGCACGATGTGTCACATACCAAAATGTAGGGCAAAGGTCAAGGTCACTGTGACCCCAAAAATCTTGAAATTGTTCAAAATCATGATTTTTGGTGTCCATTGAGAAATTACGAGGTGACAGTTTGTCATATACAAAAATTTAGGTCAAGGTCACTGTAACTCCAGAATCAAGAAATCTTTGAAAATTACTTTTTTTTGTGTCCGTAAATGATTTGTCACATACCAAAATGTAGGTCGAGGCTGGACATCAAGGTCACTGTGCCCCCAAAATCTTGAAATTGATAAAAATCAAGATTTTTTTTGTGTCCATTGATACATTGAGGGAAGACGATGTGTGGTGTACCAAAATTTAGGTCAAGGTCACTGTGATCAGGAAATCATTCAAAATAATTTTTTTTCTGCCAGTAGATGCATTAGAGGGACATGATGTATTACATACCAAAATGTGGGTCAGAGATCAAGGTCACTGTGACCCCAAAATCAAGAAATCATTAAAAGTCACATTTTCATTTGCCTGTCAAAGACGAGGTCGTGTATTGCAATGTTGAGTTCTCTAGTTTCAAGGTATGGATTGGTACCAAACTTGGAGTATATCTTACTCGCATGGCAAAGAGGAGCCATACATTTTGAGATCAAGTTGTCAAAGGTCAAGGTCACAGTCCCCTCCCCAAACTGAATCAAGTTTAGCTGACTATATATGTCAGGTTGGAATATTCAGAGTTCTCTCCCCTACATGTATATGTCATGAAACAGCTGGGCAATTCCATGTCACGTAAGTTACATTTCATTCCCGCTGGGGATGCATTTGTAACATTTGTCACAATTAACAGCCATGACTACATCAATAACAAAACAAATCACTTAAATAAAAGTATTTCTTATACTATGAATGGGTTTTCACATAATTTCAATCAAATTAATTAGCATCTGGGCTTAATTAAAAAAGTGTCACGTAAGTTACTCAGAGAATTAAGGCAGTTTTGGTTCATTTTACGTATGTTAATAATTCTCTGATTTGGTTGGAAGAATCTTAAAAGTTCTCACCTATGGCGATAGCTTGAACAATGAATTAGTAGGTATGTGTATAGTTGCCATCTGTCACTTTGCCATATTTTACCACAAGGGTTGTAAAAATTGTTAACCAGTGTCACGTAAGTTACAAATGTGTGTCACGTAAGTTACATGGGATAGGTTTCTGGACTATTTATTCAGGAAATACTTGCATAAATGTTTAGAAATTGAAAAATACAATGTACTTATACAGGAATAACAATTTTTGGGATACTTATCTGTTCATTATTTTATAATTAATTACAAAACTCATTACCTTATTTTCAGTGAAAACATTGGAATTGTTTATGGAATTGGACCCTTTACTTAGTCTGCAAGGACAGTTTAGAATATCTTAATTGTATACTTTTAGTGGTAACAATGTTAGAAATACTTGATAGTTGGATTTGCTGTTGACAAAAAATTCTTCCTAGTTTACATGGTTTTGTATATGTAACTTACGTGACAATTTTTGTAACTTACGTGACATGTCACGTAAGTTACACAACTTCACCCCTCTGAATTTCTATTAAACTATTTGTTTTTTACCAAGTTAAGAGGTGTATGTTCCTAGTGGACATGAGGTAGTTTAATTGATGGAAGAGGTTTTTTTTATATCTATCGCCTATATTATCTTCTGACAAAATGACCCATGAAAATTTGTCACGTAAGTTACATTGTGATAATCGGATTGAATACTGAGTGAAAATGACAAAGTCTTGCCAACTTCGCAAATTTGGCAAGTTTGCATGTTAGAATACATGATTGTTAGTTACTAACATCAGATATAACCAAACTGAGAGGAATACTTCAGATTGTACATCTTATTTTGAGGCCTACTAGAAAATCACATTTTATGGCTGTCTGAGTTTGCTAGGTGTTTCAATGGTATTTTTTTCTAGAATGTGGACCAGTCAGTGACAAAATCTTCATTTTGTCTTAGTTCAGGTACTGGTTGATGCAAAAAATCAACAGATGTCCCAATCCTAGCAGTTTGAAATTTGAGCAACTTTCACTCTCTGTCGTGGAATCGCCCAGCTACATATGTTAGAAACACCTACGTATAGTTAAACTGTTGTGAAATAAAACCATACATTTACTAATTTAACGGGGAGAGTGGTCCTTTGTGAACTTCATACCTGTTTATTAACTCAAGAACAAGGGTTTACTTCATCCTTCATGAAAATTCTCTCATTTGAAAGGAATCCATTTGCAGGAAAACTACTATTTTCTTGTGTTTTACTATTGTCGATTTCAGTGTGGGATCTCTTAGTTCTTGCTTCAAGGTCAACTGGTTACCAAGAGTTTAGCTCATTTTAGTTTATCATTCAATATAAGATGTGATATATGTTAACTTCTCAGAAGCTCAGAATTGTAGACCTTTCTCTGGATTGCTAGCTACCAATTGGAATCAAGGCTATCAAACAACCTTTAAATTTGGATCAATGTAATTCCAGATATACGGGCGTATATTGAAGCCCCTTGGGCTCTTGTCTTGATATATAATTAGGGAATCATCGATAAAGTAGCCACAGCGAAAGCCATTGCTTCTGAAATACAAATACACCAGTTTTAGTGTCTTTGTATGCACCCGAGGGGCAGAAGAAAGCCCAAACGAGAGACTGGTATATTGGTACGTTCTCCCCCTCCATCCCTTCATACAAACCGCAAGTATTTGCGGTGGTGAGCACTTATGGGTACATGAATGCTATGATACGCGTCCTGTAAATCAACGGAGGTGAACAAAATCTCCTTTCTGAACTAGTGATAATGTTATATCAAGAGTCTCCTGCTTAAAATAATAATATTGAACAAAATCATTCAATCGCTTCAGATTTAAGATAGTCCTATAAACTTTCCATTTTTCTTTTGTGTAAGAAAAATGGTTGATAAGAACTGCTCGGTGTTCTATCACCTGCTTTTCAAGCAGAACAGATATTTCCTGATCAATTTTAGCTTGTTCGAATGGCTCAAAACCGAGCACCGGTGGCTGAGTGGACTGGTAAGAAGTGGCGGTAAATTCTATATTATGACCAATCACATTTTGGAGTACCCATTGATTCTTTGTCATTTTTTGCCAGTTACAAAAATAATTTCCAATACCTCCAGCAGTGATAATTTTTACCTTTACTTCTTCCAGAGTTCCAGAGTTTGGACATCCCCTGCCGTAACTGTACCCGGCGTATCTTGGGGGTAGGGGAGAAATGTCCTGCCTCTCCGCCATGGCCTACCATACCTCTTTCTGAGTGTAACCAGTTTGCCTCTCAACTCGGGAAATATTATCAATCTCAGAGACTTTCTCCTTTACATTATCTCCGAATAGACTGGCAGTGGTTGGGGCCTCGTTGGTACAAATAGAGGCATACTTTTTAGATAAGAAAGGTTTTATGGCCAGCCTGCGGGACATAGAGCGTAATAACATTTACAGGCCAGGGAAATACAATCCGACGCCATTGTTCGACAAGCTTATAGGTTAAGTTGACTCTTCGTCGTGCATAGCAAATGAGCTAGCTTGGCGACCGAGGTAATGCCATGGGTCATCAGGTTTTGTACTGTGCTTGAAAAATTATCTCTGCCCCTTACAGAGGAACTAGGGGATTCCAGATCTCTGGATTCACTCACGGGGCAATCAGTCCTTCACAATTACTAGGAATAGCATACTTCTCTAGAATGCTAGCGACGTCCGTCGTTCTCGAGGTCGCTATACACACAAAAGTTGCCAGCTTCTCGCACAATGCTGGTTCCTTCATTCCGCTAGAGACAAAGATATTTGGAACAACAAAATCATCAGCCTGCTGTGAGCACGGCACTTCCGGCATGTCCGGCTGGAATCCCAATTCACCCATATCACCTTCATTTTCAGTTTGAAGATCAAGTGAAGTCAGTGTCATGTCGTCACGGCACGCCTGTTCACCCTGGTTAGGATATGTAGGAAAATCAAGGAAGTCATTTTGACTTAGCATTCAGAGAATCTATGCCGAGTTTGTCTCCCAACGCGAGGACATTCGTCCATTTTGGAACCACGTGGTTTTTCGCCACTCTCCGCAATGCGGGATTTCTTAACAGTCACTTTCTTTGTTGTTTTTTGCGAAGACTTCGTAGCCTCGGTGCTCGTGATACAATTAACTGTGCCTGTAGCAATTTTCATGGATTTATCATTAGTCACATTTTCAGGTAATGACATTATGGGTACCCCATCTTTAGCAAACCCCTCAAACTGAGGAAACGAGTCTTGAGACTCCATGTCATTGTCCTCATTCTCAAACGTGTTCGCTTCAGTGAACTGGGAACACCGACTTGTGCACGCCTCGTCTCGACTGTGTCTACAGGGCGGCATTATTTCGTTTTTTGTTCTTCTCCATATACTACCTTTACACGCTGCTGCGTGATAGAAAAAGACACTGGTTTATGGGAGAGTCGGCCTTATATAGGCTAGACCACATGACTGAAGTCTCGTTGAAGTTCACGTTGTCAGCTGACCGCATGATAGAATATGCATTGTGACCCCGATAGGCAGAGGCTTTACAAAAAAGAATTGGATCTAACTTTTATCAAACCTGCAGCTCTCAATAGCTCCTGGATCTTGAACACATAAATAAAGGGACCTAGTTTATCGGTGCTATGGCAACAGTATCCTGTAGAATGGAATTGTATGGATAATATCAGATCCATGGAAATGCTGCAGCATGCTTCACAAATATCATCAAAGGTCATACAATATCTGCCGGCCAGTTTTGAGTGGTAGCAGCTGCAGCTTGGAATATTTGAATGGATAAGATTATCCAAGTTTAGGCAAGAAGCTGTATGCTTCTGGCCTGCACCAGTGTAGATCTATACTTTTTTTTTGCAAAATTATCTCCCTTGCCCAGGTGAAGACTTGAATGTGTCTAAAATGATTTAGCTACTAGAAACAAAGAGTTCATTTCCTGATTATAGGTAAAAGACCAACATATTTTAATTATTTTAGTCAAATTTTAATTTCACTTCTGGTATATGTACATGTATAAAATACATACAGAATGAACTGCATACAGAATAACACAAAGAATAGGTACATGTATCTCATGCATTAATTACATTAATTCTTAACCAAAGATCAATTCATACAAGAACATGTTTTCAAGTAAGTTTACCTTTCTATGTTAACAAATTACAATCAGTGATTGGTGATATTAAAACAATATCATGGTGTTATGTATTGTTATGATTGGCTTAACTTTAACTGCTGGAGATATTTTCTAATTTGAGGGCAATGTGCAATCATACTAAATTTATCTTCATAACTTCATTTATTTTCACAATAAGCAACATAATGGAGATTAGCAAGTGGAGTTTTACAACATAATATAATAAGCATCATGGGTCTCCTTCAGTTTAGTGTAGACATATATACCCTTGAATATCTGTTACATGTATCATGATTCAGTCATAATATTGTCTGTAATACATTGATGTTGACGAGGAATATACATAATTATTTGATAGTATTATTAATTATATGTTGTTCATGATTAACATGATGAACTTATTATTTGCTGGAATCCAGCCAATTGTTCCATATGGGCAATATTCTCATCAGCCAAATGTTACCAATCAATATGAATGTGATACATGTACAAGTCCATGGTCATTAATACAGTATGGTGAAGGTGACCTGTAAACACCAGTATACAAAATTATACCGAGTGCATTGAATCATCATCACATGATGATGAGACAGATCAGAACGGAGTGTCGGTACAAACAGGTGTGTTTTGTAGATGATTCTGCCAATGATGATGCTTTATATACACACATATAAAATATGAAGTGTTGATGTGTAGGGCCTATAGCACAAAATCACAAGCAAGTTGGTGCAAGGCACACAGGGTCTCATTTCTGCCGCTAACTTGTTGATTGGGGTGGGGGCGGGGAGGTCCTCTCAGAGGGAGGTGGGAGTGGGAAGGGGGTCTAGTGTCACAAGCAGTATTTTAGGTTGTCCATCCACATACTCTATTCCATGCCCCAATATTTCAAGCACATGAAATCAGACAAAAATTATTTGCGCGGAATGTGACTTCCACATTCCTGGCTGCACATGCTAGCGGGGAATCCTCAATCCCAGGTTAATTAGATTAGTGAAGTTAACATCCAACAAATGCAAAATTGAGCTTGGCATCCGGCCCTACATGTATGTTATTCAGTGATGTATTTCCCTACCCTATTGCCTCGAAGGACCCTATTGCCTCCACGGAGGTCTTTGCACTCATCCAGCGCTTGTTACCCCTCGGGCAAATTTTGGATATCGGATATCTTAAGAACGATTATAGCCAGGCATTGTAAATTTATACCATGTATCATGCATCTGGTGAAGGATCAGAAGCCTATTGAAAATGACCGACGTTGATCTCTTTTTTCAAGGTCAAATTGCAGTTTGAATGTAGATTTTATGCTGCTTTCACCATATCACTTACAGTATTATATCTAGCCCTTGTAACTTTAGTTCATTGATGTATATGTATCTGGTAGTTGACCAGTTGTCTAAAAGTTGAATCTGCCATTTGCACATTATTTTTGTCACAGACCTTATGAAGTTAGTAAACTTGGATTGCGTGATTTGTTTCTGCAATGTTTCAAAGAACTCTCCATGTACATTGTACAAGTTATGATCGACAAGTGCTTTACAGTAATTTGGGTTATATGGAATAGGAAATGCTAATTTTCAATCATTTGGTAGTGTGTTTACTATTACCAACTTGCCATCTTCAATACACATAATTCAGTATATTGTTATAGATACATGTAAACTGTGGCCTTAACACGTATCCTATTTCACATCCAAACATTTCATCACAGACCACATCAGGCTTCAAATTCAGGTCAAATTGCTCAGTTGTGGTGAAATGTCCTACATCAATCAATTAAGTCAGCATGGTGCAATAACCCAGCCGAATGAAGAAAGATGTGGTATCATCCTTCAGAATAGTCTGTGTGAGCAACAATAACAAAAGTTTATCCAAGGAATTTAAATCAGTTTGTGTTGGGATATTTTGTGGGTATCATGTAAGTTACTTTACTTTCAATACTGTTTAATAGTTTACTTATTCAAATCCCCGTGCCATATTTTTTGTTATTCAACAGACCAATATCTTTACTGGTTTTAATTGTTTAAGTTTTGTGCTACCGATAGTAACACAGTACTGATACTGTAGAATTGGGTCTCAAACTAAAAGCTAGTGAACTATCTGATAGTGTGAATTCAATTATTCCATGTTGAGTACAATTTGTTCACATGTATGGTGGAATGTCCTGACTCGCAAATGAAAATGTGTTATACATGTACATATGTCAGGTTTGAGGAACAAACATAGTTGCAATTAAGATATAATCAAAGAAATTTCATTAAAATTATTAGATCTAAGTATTTCACAAAATTAGCTTAAAAAGGGCCTTCCTGGTGCGAACTGTTTTCTTTTGGGAGAAATCAAGTGTATCCACATCTAGCATTGACTCAACAATGACATGTTTAAAGGGTCTTAATTTATTTTCTTTGGGTAGAATTGGATTAGATGAAGTAACTTTGATCATGATGTGAAAATATGAGCACATACTTGAAGTTTTCCTCCAGTGTTTTTCCCTTTCGAATATTGACTATAACCTATAATATTTCTTTGAGATATAATTTAAACAAAAACACTGTATTTATAAACAAAATATGTCTAAATATTTCTTGTCATTTCAAGTCTAACTCCACTTTTGATTCCCTGATTAGGGGATACAGAATCACTGCCACGAAGTGTGTCTGCATGTGTTTCACAGATTCACATCAGCACATTAACCCCAAAACCATTCATTCAATCACATCACTTCAAATTTTCAACATATTCTCAAATAGCTATCCACTGTCAAATTTTGAGACCACTGTTCTAATTTTCAAGGCCACAGCACCATAAAAGTCAGAAACACTCCAAAATTCAGTTTACTCATATTTCTCATTTCTCATCATGACATGTCAATATGAAAAATTAAAAAACACTCAATTGAAGTTGCCTCAAAATTTTACTGAATTGGGCAAATAGCTCTATCAGCATTTAAAAACTCAGACCACTCGGCAAAGTTTATTTTATTTTTTCTTTAAATCTAACCTTTATTGCATTGGTGAGCTTATATGTCTGCTTAGGGACAACATTCTACCAGAAGGATTTGAAATAATGACTGAAATAGGATAGACCATCATACTTGTATATTAGTATATTGATTTGTAAGTTCTACTTCAAACATTAAAAAAATGTTTAATTGGTGGGAGATGTCATGTACATATGAATACGGGAACTTCTATTCATCGGCGACATATACCAAGTCATTTTCCATGAAGGTAAATATGTTGAAGCCATTAATTTAGAATCTTCATATTCAAATTTCAGATAAGATAAACGAAATATAAAACAGCAATGCCAAAGACTAAGAAGCAAAGTGCAGACATTAGAAGGAAAGTTACCAGAACCTCAGTGCAAAATTTTCCAATCAATAATTTTAGACCTTGGCAAAAGCGGACCTTGCCAAACTTCCTGTGTATTTCTCATATGTGAGAACTACATGTACAATCAACCATACTAGATAACATTTTTGTTAATCTAGTTCTAAAAATACACTGAGTGATCATATATAATGCATGCTTGCTGGGTGTAGACAATGACTGATAACCGAGGGATATTGGAGCCCAATGGGCTATTTTTTTGAGATTATCAAAGTTTGAAACTTTTTGTCGCACTTGTAGCAAGCATCAGCATTTTCCGTCATAGTTGATGCTATCTAGAACGAGTGTGAAGACAATTTGTTCTCAAGAAATATGGAAAAATGCATCAATTCATTTTCTGTTAGTTGGTATTACAAACTAAAAGTATATAAAGTACTAAAAACGCAACCAGTCGGGGGGGCAAATGTTTGAGAGTCATATCCGTCAATTGCTGCATTCGGTAGTCATTCAGACAGACTCCTTTCGTTCAAACATCATAACACGACGAACTAGATGAAATTATTCGAGTAGCATTTGTCCATAAATGTGTCCTGCTTCGGAAGACTTTATTTGTAGCATTGAATGCCCAATCAAAGGTTTAGAGCACAATGCTTTGGACTTGCAGAGACTTTTGCAGGTGGCTGAGTGGGCACAGGTTCCTGAGAAGCATCAGGAACTTGATAATGTGATGCCTAGCACTGCAATATCACGTGTCTTCATTGCACCGTGTAAATGTCCTGTCTGTGTATTGTGTGCTGTCCTCGGTGCTTTATGAGGTGGATGGAGGGTGTCTGGTTCCATGCTGCTTCAAAGATTTTTTCTTTGAAGTACATGTAGCAGGAATGCAACTTGGCTGGGTGGTGCTTGGTTCATTGCGATATGACTGAAACAATGTTGAAAGCGATGTTACATGTTGTAAATCCTATTCACTCACTCACCCATAAGGCTCAGATTGTTCATATATTTTTAATTGGGATTCATTTCCAGATGAAAGTGGCTACATGTTGGTATTGACCCACTGAAGTTGCGACTTGTCCGGTGATTGTATTTTGAGAAATGGCAGAGGGTTGTACGTTGACAGTGTGTGATGATGTTCAGAATAGGTCATCTGAGCCGGAACATGATGATGATGTTTTGCAGGACAGACTGGCTACCTTCACCATACGAAAACAGACTTCATACAGGTGAGTTGCCCACTTCTTTTAGTATATTCTAAATGTTCTGCAATTCAATCATACTGTAGTTTACTTAACATTCGCAGGAATTTACTTTCACAGTTTTAGTTTC
The DNA here is from genome assembly GCA_036873755.1 of Hanleya hanleyi. NCBI lineage: Eukaryota > Metazoa > Mollusca > Polyplacophora > Lepidopleurida > Hanleyidae > Hanleya > Hanleya hanleyi. Next base: position 39,661 of record JAVTVY010049459.1, read on the forward strand.
AAAGCAACTTGGCAGGATTCACAGAAACATCAATTTTATTGTTGTTTTCATAGACATTTCACTTAAATAAATTCCTGCACATACAGGGTTCTGCCCAGAAATTATTCAGAAACGGACACTAGAAGGGACCGATCAAAGGCGCGGAAGCGACTGAGGGGAGGACAGGCCGAGAGGGGGTCCCTCTCAGCCATAAGCGATTTTTTGAAATTAGCGAAGGGAATGGTGCTCTGTCAGAGCAGTTGAGAAGTAAATGTTTCTAGTTAACATCGAAACTCTGGTCAGTACAGTCCACGCTTCGATTGGAAATCATTTTCAGGTTACAACAGGAATTTATTAAAATTATGTCATTGTGACACAGAGTTCGGGCCATAATTTAGGCGAACGGATAATCGGTTATGCGTCTTCCATTTTGCGTATTAAACCGCCAGGCGAACTGAACGATCGTTCAGATCTCCCCAAATTTTAAGGCCTGCAATCATATAGTACCACAGCGACCCTCACCGTACATTGCCATACTCCTCAACCTGGCTATTTTAACTTTATACCAAAATATCTACTATTTCACAAGAAATAGTATGTGTTTCTTTTCAAGTCTCCAACAGCTGTCTTAATTAAGACAGCTGTTGGAGACTTCAACAGAAACACAAATTTGAAGTGAGAAAGGTCAAGATCACTGAAATTTGTTAGAATACAGGAATCAAATCGGGCATCAGTAGGGAACCATTCTCAATATATATATATTTATTTGGCATTCAACTTCAAGGTGCCTCACATGTTTGCTTTTAATATAGATATAATTAAAACATTTTTTGGGAGCTGACGTTTTAGAACAACAACAACAACCAAAAGCTAATAAAAAGATTTACCTTCTTTGGACCTCTGGTGCTTCTGTGTGAAGAAGTTTTTCAAAGTTGCTTGGCACTTCATGATTTATGAAATACAAGTCAAGTGATATTCGTGTTGCGATAAAACTTCATAGATCGATTTCACATCACGTAAGTAACATTTTTGTTCCTTTTTGAAGTTTGCTCACTCAGCCAGACAAGAGGAAAAATACTTTACAGCTACAACCTCATAAGTATATTAGATTAGTATCCTACCTTCTATATGGGAAATGTTGCAACTCTTTTCATTCTCTTGATTAGTTTACAGTAACGCAGAGAATTATGTATTTTTCCTATTTTCTTCTTCTGATTTGATTGGGAAAATCTACCCGATCATATTCTGGGTATGAGAGTCAACAACCACACAATAAACACATTTTTGGCATTATTATGTGATGGCGGTTTCCGTCCGTCTGTCTGTCTGTCCGGTTCCCGTGTCCGGTCTATATCTGGGACAGTTTCCTATATACAGTTCCAATTTTTGGTGAGTGGATACCCTACGGTGAGACGATGTATCGCGTACCAAAATGAAGGTCGAGGTCAGGGGTCAAAGGTCACTGGCTTAAAAAACAGGGAATCACGGAAGTGTTCGTGTCCGGTTTATATCTGTGAACATTTTCTATCCACAGTTGCAATTTTTTGTGAGTGGATATGCTAGGTGGGGACGATGTGTCGCGTACCGAGATTGAGGTCGACGTCAGAGGTCAAAGGTCACTGTTGCCAAAAATCAGGAAATCATTGATCGTTGACAGTTTTTACCCCTCGGGCAGATTCTGCCCGAGCGGTATTGTCGTTGCCTCCGTCGTCTGTCCGTCTGTCCGTCCGTCCGTCTGTCCGTCCGTCCGTCCGTCTGTCCATCATATCCTTGTAAACACATTATCTCAAAAAGTCCTTCACTTACAACAATGAAACTTCATACAGTTGTTTAATACAGCCAGTACCAGAAGCCTATTGAAAGTCGGTGCCATTGGATGTGTTTTTCAGGAGTTATGCCCCTTTATACATGTCTGGGTGTTTTTATCCTTGTAAACACATTATCTCAAAAAGTCTTTCACTCACAACAATGAAACTTCATACAGTTGTTTAATGCAGCTAGTACCAGAAGCCTATTCAAAGTCGGTGTAATCGGATGTGTTTTTCAGGAGTTATGCCCCTTTATACATGTCTGTTGGTCCATATCCTTGTAAACACATTATCTCAAAAGTCCTTCACTCACAACAATGAAACTTCATACAGTTGTTTAATACAACCAGTACCAGAAGCCTATTGAAAGTCGGTGCCATTGGATGTGTTTTTCAGGAGTTATGCCCCTTTATACATGTCTGTCTGTTTTTATCCTTGTAAACACATTATCTCAAAAAGTCCTTCACTCACAACAATGAAACTTCATACAGTTGTTTAATACAGCCAGTACCAGAAGCCTATTGAAAGTCGGTGTAATCGGATGTGTTTTTCAGGAGTTCTGCCCCTTTATACATGTCTGTTGGTCCATATCCTTGTAAACACATTATCTCAAAAAGTCCTTCACTCACAACAATGAAACTTCATACAGTTGTTTAATACAGCCAGTACCAGAAGCCTATTGAAAGTCGGTGCCATGGGATGTGTTTTTCAGGAGTTCACACAAACCTGTGTGGATTGCTGTGAATAGACAGTAATCGTTCGACTACATCTACTATAGGTAATCACTGCTCTATTGCTATATTGTTTTGTCTGTCTACGATCTATATCATACAGGTAAAATTATGCCCACCCCAAATATGTGAGTTGTTGGCGTCAGAAACATTATTTCCACAATTGCTCTGGGCCCGGCCCGAGGGGTCCCGATGGCGACAGCCACATGTCTATCTACAGTTCTAATTTTTGGCGAGTGAATGCCCTAGGGGGGAACGATGTGTTGCATATTAAATGTAGGTCAAGGTCAGAGGTCAAAGGTCAGTGTGATTGAAAAATCAGGAAATCGTTAAAAATTTCTAATTTTTTGTGAGTGGATTCAATAGGCGGAAATGAAGTGATGCGTACCAAAAATTAGGTCAAGGTCAAAGGTCACTGACCCCAAAATTAGGAAATTATTAAAAATAACAATTTTTTGTGTCAGTAGATACATTAGGGGGACACGATGTGTCACATACTAAAATGTAGGTCAAGGTCAAAGGTCAAGGTCACTGTGACCCCAAAATTGTGAAATTGTTAAAAATCATGAATTTTTGTGTCCATTGAGAAATTGAGGGGAGACGGTTTGTCATTTACCAAAATTTAGGTCAAGGTCAAAGGTCAAGGTCACTGTGACCCCAAAATCAGGAAATCATTCATGATTTTTTGTGTGCATTGATAGATTGAGGGAAGACGATGTGTTCAGGGGTTATTCTTGACAAAATTTTTTCATCTACTCAATTTCTGAATTCAATAAAACTCAATTTTTTTCGCGCGCCTTTGGCGCGCTAAATAATGCCTAAAACTCAATTTTTCCCGATTTTCATCGAATGAAGTATGAAAACTCAATTTTTCCCAATTTTCATCGAATGAAGTGCGAAAACTCAATTTTTAGTGCCTTTTCATCTTAGAAATAGGAAGAATCGATCATTCAGTAGTTTTAGTCCGAGCTTAATGCAGGTGTCAAGCGAACCACTCCCGGGGTTTGGTGGGACTAATGGAATTTACACATTACAAAATCTATTCATGGAGACACTTTACATTTCTTGACATTTGGCAGCTCTACATCATCCCGCCTACTTTCACTTTCAGGGACGTGCAAATGCCTGCGTCTGACTCTCCCCATTTACTGGAGTTTATTATTGATCATCAACTGTATGAATGTCTCCATGCATAGATCTTTATTCAGTTCTTTATTTTTCTAAGTTCAGTTTTTCAGCATTTTAAATCCCAATCCTTGACATTTCACCTGTACATTCACATCAACTCTGGAACGATATGTTCGCAACCGCAGCACCTCCATCAGTCTCAGACGAGTTCTTCTGTCTGTGGTATTCATGGCGGGAACTGTCGTCGATAAGGTAAACACCACATGACCACACCACATCCTGGTACCTGGAGTCGGAAATCGCCAACCCCAGTTTCCCCTCATAAAGAAATACAGGCGAGGGTTCCCCACATACACCGCACAGGGGTAGAATTTCGCAAAATTTTGCGAGAATCCAGTTGGATTCTCAATGGCTTAGTTTGCGAGTATCCAGAGAATCCAAATTTGCGGACTTTGTATTCCCAGTGGCACAGTTTGTGAGAATCCAAATTTCTCGCACCCAGCATTTCTTGACCAGTTGCCACTTCCATCAGTGCTGGTCACTGTGCAACTAGATGTAAACTTCTCAATGGGAAATTAATTGAAATCACTTTATTTATATATTCTTAGGAGGGTGGTTAGCACACCTAAAATAGCACACCCTTAAATTAGTTCAGGCGAGTGATTGGTTATCTCCATTGATGAGCAGTATTCAACCTAAACATTTTTTGCTAAGTGGTAAGTATATATAGTCTGAATCTTATTTCTTTTGTATCTTTGTATTGCAAAAAAACAAAACAATTGGGATTGTCTGCATTGCAAAAAAAAAAATAAATAAAAAATAAAATCTGGCCACCTGCCTCATTTCCTGGCAAGCAGTAAAACAATTATTAATGAACCTTTGTATAAAGACTAGGCATAACAGCTTGGCATGGATTTATATCAGATACCGGTACGCAGCAACATTAAAAAAATAAGGAAATTCCTGATATTTTTGTCCCACATATTTTCATTTCATACCATGATGGTTTTTACAGTGAAAGATAAAAATTACCAACAAAAATTCAAGAGTCGCAGACATAATCAAGAAGTGCAGTGCCGTTAAAGTTAAAATCTTGACCTCAAATAAACTGACTTCTGAAGAAATGCGTCTTCTCAACGCAAATGGGTAGACCGCGTTGTTGTTCTTCATGACAGCTCATGCAGGCAATGTCTCTGAACGATCCATTTTTATTTTCACAAATTTCCTTACCGCTTGATTCTACTTTGCCCGATGTGCTGTCTTAGGGAAAATTGTTTATCAGTCTAATTATGAACGAATCCGAATCAAATTCATCTGCGAATTGATATCCAAATGTCCCAGGTTTTATTTTCACCCTCGTGTTATTCGCTGTGAGGACCACGTGTTAGCCGGATTCCATTCCTTCATATAGGCTGTTTTCGCCTGTTGGGTTTAACGTAGGTGGCTTTTGCACCAACAGCCGAGCGAAGGAGAATACACTTGAGTCATTTGGCGCCAGTCGGGAACCATTACAGAAAGTATTCGAGGCTCTCAAAAAATAATCTAGCAAAGGTTTCCGAGGGTTAGTTAGCGCATTACGTCATCAAAACATAGAAGAATAAAACGTTTGCGGTGCGTATAACAACAACAACGCACACATCGCTCTTCCGCCACGTGAGTGCAGTCTTTTCTTTCTTCTCGCGAGCTGTATTATCTTTGCATTTCGTTACAGAAACTCAATTTTATTGAAGGAAACTCAATTTTTTCGCGCGCCTACGGCGCGCGAATGTCCAAAAAATAAAATACTCAATTTTTTCATGGAAAACTCAATTTCCAAAAAAACGTCAAAACTCAATTCTTATTTGTTTTTCATCGGGGTTACCCCGATGAAAAACTGTCAAGAAAAATCCCTGGTGTTGTGTACCAAAATTGAGGTCAAGGTCAAAGGTCAAGTCACTGTGACCCCAACATCAGAAATCATTAAAAGTCACATTTACATATGCCTGTCGAAGACGAGGTCGTGTAATGCGATGTTGCGTTCAGTCCATTCATCCATTAACATTTGTCGTCCATGCGATAGCTCTAGTTTCAAGGTATGGATTGGTACCAAACTTTGAGTATACCTTACTCGTATGGCAAAATGGAGCCATACATATGAGATCAATTTGTCAAAGGTCTAGGTCGCAGTCCCCCAAAACTGAATCAAGCTTAGCTGACTAAATGTGTTGGAATATTGTTGGAATATTCCAAGTTCTTTCGCCTGCATTTATATGGTATTGTCCTGTGGAGTTGTCTCCCATGTTTGAAACGCTTCATTTAGTTAAACTGTTATGAAATAAAAACCATGCATTTACTAATTTAATGGGGAGAATAATCCTTTATGAACTTCACACCTGTTTATTAACTCAAGAACAAAGGTTTACTTCATCAATATCTTCTTCCTTCATGAAAAATTCTCTCGTCTGAAAGGAATCCATTTGCAGGAAAAACTACTATTTTCTTGTGTTTGACTATTGTCAATTTCAGTGAGGGATATGTGAGCTCTCAGCTCTTGCTTCAAGGTCAACTAGTTACCAAGAGTTAAGCTCATTTTAGTTTATCATTCAATATAAGATGTGATTTATGCTTGACAACAAACAAAAGTTGATCTTGTACGAAATACTTTATCAATCAAAAAACAATGGTTATCATATTTCATACATATACATGCAGATCTAAATCTATTGCACTGTAATAAACATAAATTTGGTGTGAGGGGCAAACTCAGCTCAATACCCTACACTAGCTTATTGGCCATTGTTCCCCAACTCGGTGTAGCATTACAAGTTGTAACATTGTTAAGCCTACACTGCCAAAAATAGGGTACTTAAAACGAGAAAAAAACAACTTATTTTAAGAAAAAATCATCTTGAAATAAGATAAATTATCATGGAGTGGGGTAAGAATAATTTACTTATGGATATTTACTTGGATAAGAAAATTATAAGTTTATTTATCTTACTCAAGATTCACAAATCTTATTCGAAGATCTTAATTGAGAAAAATTATCTTGGCGCTTTTTACTCATTTAAGAAAAAAAATCTTATTTTTTTCTTCAGTAAGATAATTTATCTTGCTAGGAAATCTAAAGTAAGATATTTTTGGAGTGGGGTAAGAATATTAAACTTATTCCAGATAATTAACTTGTTCAAGAAAAACTGACCACTTGGATAAGAAAATATTTCTCAAAGCTGTTAACTTGGATAAGAAAATATTTCTTAAGGCTGTTGAGTTAAATATTCTTACTCAAGAAAACATGTATACAGTCTTCAAGATAAATTATCTTACATTGTAAATTCAACAAAAGGATCTTGAGCTAGCAACATTTACTTAATTAAGAAAAACATGCTAAACAACATTTAATCAAATTAAATGACAAAAAAATATTTTGAAGATGGGGAAATTTTATTCAAATGATGCATGTAGTGAATAGTCTGCACATATTAGATGCAAAAGTTTATGCATGTAGAAGAGGTATCCCAATAATTTCAGCCACGCCGCAATTCCCAACAGGATCAATAAAACAACAAAAAATTTTGATACTGATAATATTAATAGTGACACTTCAAATATTTCCCTACAATCCAATTAACGTTTTTAACTAAAGTTTTTTTATATCATATTACTGCCAAAATCTGAACATGAATATATGCTTGTTACAGTTAGCAGTATACATGTAAAATAAAAAAACATGATAAAATAATGTCATGCAATTGAAGTGTGAGTGATAGGATTTAACGTCGCTTTCAACCCATCATCATGCAATTGAAGGGCAAAAGTAAGTCATATATGTAAAACAGATAAATAAAGAATATATTTTAAATATTTTAAGGCCTTTGTTCTGGCATTCATCCTTAAAACCTCTCCTTGACAAGTATTTCTTTCCATTTATAGCAGTAATACTAAAATATATTTGCACAACATTTCTCGCCCATGTCAAAGTTGTATGATATGACAAGCGATTGATATAATTAAAAATATGCAAAATAGCCAAACACCAAAGATATGATGGATACTTCTCAAATTTAGAAAATATATCATCTTCAATTCTCCATAGACATTACAAATATTGCACTCTTGATAGTAAAAACACCTAAACTGTTCAAATAGAATTGCCCAGCCTTTGTGCTCATCAGGTGCTTGTGATGGAGAAAGTCCCAATGTTTAGTCGCAGACAAGGTCTTGCAAGCTAAAGCATACACCCAAGTTCATATACGAATATTCTTCCAAAGCAGAAGGAAAGAACTAGGAAACACTGGAGGAATCAATACACTACAAACCATGTAGAATCCAGATCCGATGTTTTATGCAAATACTCAAAGCCTGAAAAGTTTCTGCCAGTCAAAATTGCCAGAGGCAACCTGCCACCAACTTAAATTACAAAGACAGGTTTCCTGAAAAGACTGCAGTCACTGGTTTGATGCAATGACTTTGGTTTCAATGCCTATCTGACATATATAATGAATAAGCTTATTCAACCCCAAAATACTTCTGGAGAACACATTTTCATTTTTTTCCCCCATTATATTGTAAATATTAAATGATTTGATTAGCTAATGTATATAAAAATGTTTTGCTTTCTTATATCTCTTCGACATGGGAAAGCTTTTGTTGGAAATACATTTCTACATTGCTGTGCACATGGGAGGTCGAGCTTGTATCTTTGCTTTTTATACATATATTTTTTCGCGTTTGCTTTGAAACCAATGTAACAGTCTTAAACTTACTTTCTAATTGCCTGTGTTCAGGTAGACGAAAACGACGAAACAGACCTGGAGATCCGCACTTTCACCATGCACTTTCATGTGCACTCGCACTTTTCATGAAGCCCCTAGGATCTAGTTTGTTTCCCAATTTGTTGTTGTTGTTATATCTGTAAATCCACTCCCAAAGAAAGCAAATCTCATTTTCGACGTTTTCGCTCAGTTCATTGAACACATTGAGCAACATACTACTCTCATTCATCTGTAGAACGATCCACTGAGAGGCTCAGTTGAGTTTTCTCAATAATGTTCCTGGATACCAACATAATTCGCGAGAATTGTGGAAGCACAGAAGATTTCAGTTGAGAATGGCGGCAAATACATGAACCCATATGAAAACCATAACCGCACGTGAAGGTGGATTTGCAGATAAAAATACTAAATTACAAAAATATGTTCCTCACTCAAGTAGAAGATATAATTTCACGTATATCTCAGGCAAGTTGTAACAGTAACTCTTACAAATTGACAATGAACAATTTCTTTCAGGAAACCACATGTTCATACTATTAGTGTAGCGATCCGTTTCCACTCGATTCACGATCTTACATTTTGAGGAGACAAATCACAGAAAAGACATCTTAGCTAAGATAACTTTTCTTATCACACCATACATCTGGTAAAAATAAATCTTATTTAAGATAACTTTTCTTATAACAAGATATATCTAGTAAAATTAAATCCTATTTAAGATAATTTTTCTTAAAATAAGATAAATCTTGCAAAATGGGACAAACTAAGAAAACATTTCTTGTTTTAAGGTAATTTATCTAGAATTGAGGTAAAAAAACTTATTCAAGTACCCTATTTTTGGCAGTGTACCTGTTGGTACATGTCACTTGCCACAAGAGCCGGAAGAAGAACAAGGGCCAAGGTACTGTGAACGATCACTATTCCTCAACTCGGTGTAGGCGAGCGGTCTGTTACTGTACATTTGTAGGTTGCTACATAAGATGTACAGCATAGGCATTACTACAAGAGCCGGAAGAGGATTAGGACCGTAGCTGCTTCTGAAGTCTCTACTCCTCAACTCGGTGTAGCAGAGCTACAAGAGCCGGAAGAGGAGTACTACAATTATCTGTTAGCAAATCACTAGTCCGCAACTCGGTGTAGCAGGGCTACAAGAGCCGGAAGAGGACTAGGACAATTGTCTATTAGCAAGTCGCTACTCCTCAACTCGGTGTAGCAGGGCTACAAGAGCCGGAAGAGGAATAGGATAATATATATTGTAAATGATATGACTAGAATTTATCATTTTGGGGAATTTAAGTATAAATTGTTGAAATTACAAAGCCTTTAACAATTAATAAATTAAATATGGCCAAAACTCAGGTGTATGAGCGCAGGGAATAAGCTGAGTGCCCCAAAATGAAGGTATTATTAATATGAGACATAAGTGTGCTATACTATGAAGATATATATATATAATATGATGCAATCAACATGTATAAAGCAAAAGTGAGACCCATACTGTCATTCTACAAATGCATGAGCCCAATTCTATACCTTTACTCTACCGTGTCCAGTCTCCCTTGTAAGAGATATGTGCTTCTCGGATTGCTGATTGTGGTGTTCTAATATACCTGCAGTATGCATCTGAAGACCACCTGCCCAACATTTTGATGACGTGGTCTTCCACGTGTGCAGTGGCGGCTGACGTAGCTGCCCCAATTCAAAATGAGTGGCCATTGTACCTACTTGCGTCAATACCGATACATTCTAGTGTGTATTTGAACATAGAAATAAACATTGACCTGGATAAGACTTGACCCTCATCATTAACGAATAGGGGGTCCATTGATGATGGATTCTGACATCGTCTAGCTTTCATATATTTACAGCATATAGCATAAGGGCAAATGGAGTTATCAATACTGCACAACTTGATAGTGACCCCTTCTCGGAATGGGTCAGTTTTCGAGACCTTTAAAGTAAGTAATACACAGTCCTTAAGTATCACCATGTCACCCATGCAGAGATTCACTGTGGAGTCAAACTTTCCTTTCACTGTAAATTCTCCACAACGTAGGAACCCGAAAAAGGCTACAGTACAAACTGTTTCTAACAATAGGTTCTGTGTTTCACGGCGTAAGAACAAACACAGTCTTTCCAAAATATCAAAGGTCACTGGATGTCGTGGTTTTGGCTCTCTCACTTGACTACGTTTTACCCCATTGAGCACTGCCTGAAGGCGGGGCAAGTCCCTCGTGTTAGGGTAGGGCAGGTTATTCTGTAAGCTCATGAATCGAATTCCACAGAGATAAAGTTTTATAGTCGAGTATGATATACACAGGGCATCGTGACAGTGTGCCACAAAGTATATTAAATGGTCCTCTGTGACTGGTACATCCGGTATTGTCACGCACGCAATCACTCCACTGAACAACAAAAAACGTAGGTATGTTTCAAACCCCGTAATGTATGTCCGTCTGGTGCTGGGTGCTACTGCGGCATTCCACAGGTTCCGGATTGTTGGCTGGAGTCCCACAAGACTGCTGATGGAGGAGGCACCATGCATGGAAACTGGAGTGCTTCTGGAGCCAGCTGTCGAAACCTTGTCATCTGTAAACGAGACAAAGAGTCGGCGATCACGTTTTTTCGGCCTGCAACATGCTCAGACAGAACAACAAAATTATGTGTAGCTGCGCATAATGTCAATCGCCTAACTAACGGCATGATATGTGCAGATTTAGATCTGCCCTTCTGCAGGATGGCTACTGTGGCCGTGTTGTCACACATAAATAGAATACGTCGTCCTACCCAGAGATGACCCCACAAAATAGCAGCCACTACTATGGGGTAAAGTTCTTTGAAAGCAATCTACAACTCATCGTTGCTTGCTACATAATGTCTCAAGGTCTCCGGCCATTGTTCTGCGAACCATTGTCCTTCAAAGTAACCTCCATATCCTATGGTACCGGATGCATCTGTGTATAGACACATGTCATCCGATCTGGTAGCCTTGTTGTTGTAGAAAACGGACACTCCATTCCAGTTAGAGAGGAAATACATCCACATTCTGATGTCTTCCCTGCATTCATGGGTAAGTTTAACATAGTGGTGTAATGCTTTCACCTTTGTTGACAGAGAAATGAGGTGAGAAACAAATGCTCTTCCGGGTATGATAACTCGACTAGCAAAGTTCAAATGTCCCAAGAGCTGTAAAAGTTCTCGTTTGGTACAGGACTGGCGTTGTTCAAACGACCTAAGAAAGTTAATTATTCTTTCCAACTTGTCGGTTGGTAGTCGTGCTTCCATTTGTTCGGAATCCAACACTATCCCTAGGTACTCCATGACTGTGCTTGGACCGAATGTTTTATGTATGGCCATGGGAATACCCAATCTGTTGAAGATTAAGTGTAACAATGCTCGGTTCCTTTCTCCACAATTTTACGGGTCTTCGAAAGTGATAAAATCATCCAATAAATGCAGCAGATGTTCAATGTTGTATCTGTTTTGTGATATCCAACACACGGCTTGAGACAGGTTATCAAAGATTTTTGGGCTTGACCGACAACCAAATGCGAGCTTACTATAGTAGTAGTAAGAGCCTCTCCAACGAATGCAGAATAGGTGCCACTGTGCTGGAATGATTGGTATGATTTTGAAAGCATCAGAAATATCGGTTTTGCACATAGTAGCGCCTTTATCCAGCTCTTGTAATTTACGTATGGCATCGTCTATCCTCACATACGAAAGGGAACTTGATTCCTTATCAATCAAGTCATTTATGCTGGGATTTAAGCTATCTTCGTGAGGTGCCGAGAGGTCCACAATGAGGCGAGGTTTACCAGAGTATTTCCCTATTGCTATTCCGATAGGGCTAACTCTATATTGTTCGAACGGTGGGTGTTCAAAAGGTCCGTGTAAGAAACATTTTTCTACTTCACTACTGATTAACTTGTCCACTATCTCTGGCTGAGTTGTCGCAGACTTCAGGTTCTTACACTCTTTAGTAGGTAGAGATGTTGTAGACACCATGGTATCAAAGCCATTCGCCAGTCCTTCACATAGATAGTCGACAAATTTCCTATCGGGATGGTTTGTCAATTCAAATCGCAGTTGTTTAATGTTGACCGGTGTTGATACTAAAATAGTCCCTTCTGGGGATAGTCAACGGGATGAATTAGCATCTGAACGGTTTTGTTTTTGTTCTACGTTTTTGCATGTGTTAGCTCCATGGCTTGATGACTTGCAGATTGAGCATGCGTGTGTGTAGTAACACGTATTCCCACGGGTACATTTTCCAACGTTAAAGTTATTACAAACCTCCACCCCATTGAATTTGGTTTTTGGTCGGCCATACTTGTCAGTTTCTTTATTGAATGAGTAGGAACTGGATTGTGCTTGTTGAGGACGGCCATTGTTGTAATGGCTGGATTTCTTGTAACGTTGTTGGGGGCAGAAAGGAGTTGTGTGTGTAGTTAGGTTACACAGCTGACAGGCATTGACCCTTGTGTTTCCTACAATCGTGGTGAGGAGTGAATTATCTTTCACCGCCCAATCAACTTTAATGTTGTTATCTCTGAGGGCTGCGGCTGCCTTGGCTGAAAATTGGCAGTGATAGTCATAGAACTTTGCTCCGTAAACATTGGAAATCTCAATAATGTTTGTTTCATAGCGATCTAATTCTACTCTTCTGAGTGGGAATTTTCTACACAATGTCCTTTTAAATTTTCCGAAAGCTGTGATGAATTCTCCCAAATTCAATGACTTGCTCAGCCTGGGATCTTCCACTTCATTCAATGAAATGTTAATTCCTCCCCCTTCGATACGTCTCGTTCCTGTTTCAGATTTTTCACTTGGCATTAATAGACTTGCTAAGTTTACGTCCTTTCCTGCCAAAATACGTTTAACAATTTTGTCTGAAACGACATCGATGTGTGGCATGCATTCTGCAGGGACCCCGAATTCGGACAGAGGGAGACGGTACCCACCTGTTGCCGTTGTGGCCCTTGTGAAATTAGAGTTCTCCCTATTTGCTGGGCTCTCAGTCTCAGTCGTGGTCATAGCCTTTTCCGCCCTCATGGCCTCATACGCAGAGTTTAGGTCGTGTTCTGGGCTATTGTTGCCCCTTAGGACATCGTTGGTTTTATTGCCCAATAAAGACAAGACAGTTTGTTGAAGTCCCATAACCGTTTGTTGCATGTTTTGCATTGAGGTTAACATGCCTTGAATCATCGTGTTGTCTATAGCAGCACTGGGCGCCGCCATGTTGTTTGTTATGGTCTCGCTGCGCCGCGGGATTTGGCGCGCCGCGCCACTGTTGTCAACTGTTTGTTCAAGTTCCCGTTCCGTCGATGATGCATTTGGAATTTCCTGTGTTGAATCCTCGTAATCAGTGTGTGTCGACGAACGGGTTGTTCGTTGGTGAACACGAGTTCCCGAGTCCATGGGATCATTTCCTGAGCTTGCGCTGGTCCTATTTTGCGCTCGTGTTTGCGTGTCCGATCTCCCGCGGTTTCTGCCCACGTTTTCTAAATACAACACTTTGAGTGTCGTCTTGCTCATGGAGGCTGGGACTTGGATGCCGATTTTTTCCAATTCCTGCCTCAATCTCAATTGTGTCCAATTTGCTGGATTAATTGTGTCCCAGGGCTCTTTCCTTTGTGTAGATCTGCCTCGTGGTCTGGTCGCCATAATTGGTCAGTGATAAACGGCGGACACACAGATCTGCACCAAATCCGTAAGTGGCAATTTTTTGGCAAGTTCGTATGCTCAGTATTCTTTGTAAAATACGTAATCCATGAACGGAGTCCTTTGTTGATTGACGAATTTGTTGTAGACTTCAAAAATTCACTATTGTACGGTTATAAAGAGATATTATCGGACGGATAAAAACTACCACAGGCTGCTGGTACTGTTATGGCCGAAACTGACCCTCTTTGTTACTATCGACCAATGAATGTTCCAATTTGACCGTAGGGCCCTGCCCATGTATATATGGTATGTACTTAAAGGATTTGCACATGGTCATCTCTCGTATATGTAAATATCCCACAATCATGGTTTGCTATATATACTGTGTCAAATTCATATACTATAACCTATTACAGACTCCATGAAAGTTGTTAGTGTTAATTGTCATCATAAACTTGGCTTATCTCCATAAACCTCATTATATGTTACATTCTCATAAGCAAAAAATTGTAGACCTTTCTCTGAATTGCTAGATCAATTGAAATCAAGGCTATTATACAACCTTGAAATTTGAACCAATGTAATTCCAGATATACGGGCGTATATTGAAGCCCCTTGGGCTCTTGTTTCAATTGTGCTCTTATCCTTAACCCCTTCTCAGATTATTACCGATTGTGCGTACCCACAAAATCATTCCCGGTACAACGGGATAGCTTTAGACCTGTTCGACATCACGGTGGGTACAGCACTTTTATTATTTTGTATTCGTTTTAACGGAAACCTATCAAACATTGTATACTTCTGGAAAGCCCAAACCTTGATCAATTCGATTATCAAAGGAAATAAAGCAAAATTAAATGTTGAATGAAAAATATCGGAGGGAAAAATGCATTTTTTGCCACCATCCCAAGCCGCAGAAATGAAAAAAATCATCGAAAATCTCATCCTGCCTCCTGTATTTTTGGGTTCTGCGGTTAGCAGAAGCCTTTATAGTTTATTTGCTGAAAGGTCTCAGGTTATAAATGAGGCTCCCAATGATGGTATTTAACTATAACCTGAGCACCAAATTTTTTTTCGTTTTCACCCTTTGAAAAGTAACTTCGGCGTTTTTATGTGAATGGAATCATTGTCTGAACTATTCATGTGTTTATCTTGTGAAATAGTAGATATTTTGGTATAAAGTTAAAATAGCCAGGTTGAGGAGTATGGCAATGTACGGTGAGGGTCGCTGTGGTACTATATGATTGCAGGCCTTAAAATTTGGGGAGATCGTTCAGTTCGCCTGGCGGTTACGCAAAATGGAAGACGCATAACCGATTATCCGTTTGCCTAAATTATGGCCCAAACTCTGTGTCACAATGACATAATTTTAATAAATTCCTGTTGTAACCTGAAAATGATTTCCGATCGAAGCGTGGACTGTACTGACCAGAGTTTCGATGTTAACTTCACACACAAGAGCCCCAGTCAAGTGGAGATAATTGAACGCGAAATCCATGTGCGTTTTGATAAACTGTCATCTTGGATACGTAGATAATATAGAGCCAAGGTGTATATAGCGCTCTGTGGGATTATTTGAACAGGGTAAAATCTCTCAACTTCCGCTTACCTGACTGCACTGTGTGTCCTGGTTATGGGGCCCTAACCAAGATGCAATATCACAAGTGTGCGGCCCCAAACTGATGCCGAAAACCAAAAACGTCCTTGAATTTTATAGTCTTCTCTTCTCTCAAAATATCTGCCACAATGAATTACTTGCCTTGTCAAGCTCACGATCGTTATTGGTGTTCGATAATACTCAGCACTTCGCACGTGGCCATATCCAAAACCGATAATAAACGGACAGTCACGAGTGTAACGAATGATCATACAGGGGCGACAACTCTCCCCTCTGGCCTTAGCCCACCGGGATTCGGGAGCCTGCGAAATGATTACTCACACAGAGTTGTTCTCCCTTACTGAATTGGCGCCATTTCAGCTGAATATGTGATTATTGAAATGTATTTTTGATTCAATCCACGCTGGTTTCATCTGTCACAATGAATTACTTGCCTTGTCAAGCTCACGATCGTTATTGGTGTTCGATAATACTCAGCACTTCGCACGTGGCCATATCCAAAACCGATAATAAACGGACAGTCACGAGTGTAACGAATGATCATACAGGGGCGACAACTCTCCCCTCTGGCCTTAGCCCACCGGGATTCGGGAGCCTGCGAAATGATTACTCACACAGAGTTGTTCTCCCTTACTGAATTGGCGCCATTTCAGCTGAATATGTGATTATTGAAATGTATTTTTGATTCAATCCACGCTGGTTTCATCTGTCACAATGAATTACTTGCCTTGTCAAGCTCACGATCGTTATTGGTGTTCGATAATACTCAGCACTTCGCACGTGGCCATATCCAAAACCGATAATAAACGGACAGTCACGAGTGTAACGAATGATCATACAGGGGCGACAACTCTCCCCTCTGGTTCCCGTTCCATTTGCCTTAGCCCACCGGGATTCGGGAGCCTGCGAAATGATTACTCACACAGAGTTGTTCTCCCTTACTGAATTGGCGCCATTTCAGCTAAATATGTGATTATTGAAATGTATTTTTGATTCAATCCGCGCTGGTTTCATCTGTCTCTGACTCATATTATTTACCTTGTTAGAGTTTTGTCCAATCGTTAGTATTCCCGGGAAATGTGTTTTCCAAGACATTGGAAATCTCAGTCAGAGTTTGATTGGGTTGAAAACGTTTGCAATGACATATGGAGAGCCAAATGCAAAGTATGCTGCGTAAATTGTTGAATTTGCTGAATGAAACAGGGTAAAAGGTGTTAAAACTTGTCCAGGAACATTCAGTTAATGGTCCTGGAAAAAGGTGTATGGACCTGGAAAAGTCCTGGAATTTTGTCTTTCACAAAGGGAAGGAACCCTGACTATAGGTTACCTAGGGTCAATTTCACATAACTATTTTCAGGTTTAGTAAACTTTTCAAATTTTAGGGCCTGTGATTGGGTAGTAATTTTTTTCATTTGCCATTGCTATACCCATATATACGAATGTATTATTTGGCGGATGTAAACACATAATTGTGACAGAAAAAAATCAGTATTCATTAGTCGTTTTTGTGTTCCCGGGTCATTTACCCGACAACTCGAGTGAGAAGAAAAACTAAATAAATAAATGCCAAACTAACAGATACTGACAAAATTATTGTGGTATTTATTTGTCTTTTTCTTCATAAACATTCCATGAAAATATGCGATAAACTGGTAGATTTCTCAGCCAGAATGAGATCATGCTTTTGAAACTGCTGATCGCACGTGCAACAAGTGGTTTGACATGTGCTTTCTCAATCTAGCCCCAGAACTCACTTTAGCTGCGAAAACTGACCTCTGGCTTTATGGGAGCGGAAACGGAAACGTCGCACCTGTTTGTTTACTTTCTTATTTGTTCTACTTTTTTTAGATCTGGCGTTAGCCAGAGGTTCTTTAGAATGCTGTAGGGAAATGGACAAAAGTGCAAACCGACTCACGGGATAGCCTTACGCTGCATGAAAGTAGGCACATTTCATTATAATGGGTACCAAAATGTCCCATATAAAGTTGAAAAATAAAAATAACAATTTATGAGAAATAATGTGTTTCTATTATGATATTAGTCTAAGGTTTCCAGTTTAAACAGTTTGAGGATAGTTTATACACTATATAGATATATATGGAACCAAACATGCACACCTACAGAAATTTCATAAAAGCAAAGGCCTCGATAGCAGATGGTCATCTACCGTGCTTATACCCATATTTCAACCAAATCCTAGAAATGACATCAAGGAGTGGTAAATGATGAACTACATGTAAACATTGTCCAATTATGGCATTTTATGATGGAACTATATATTTTTCGAAAAGAAAACAGTTCAATTTGTATCATTGGTTGTGGACGGACGCTAGTTTATTAGTTTTTGCCTCTGGAGATGTAAAATGAGAATAAAGTTTGTGGAATTCAAAAAAAATTATCCCATTTGTTGTGTTACTCACTATTTACAGCGCCTTTTCGGTGTGACAAGAACCCTGCGAGAATTTAAGAAAAATTATCGCTGTATCTATTGTTACATGTGGATGGACATTATGTAACATTAGCAACGTCAAATCACCAAAAGTCTATTTTCAGCCATAAAAAAATCTGTGCTTGGTGGATAGTTGATGATTTATTTGAAGAGTTTAAGTAGTAAAACTAGGTGGTGGTCTGATCCTCTGAATATCTTGGATATATTTCTGGAAAAATATGAAATCACGTCATATGTGATGTTGCTAATGTTACATGTGGACGGACACATAATTTGATGGGACATTGAATCGAAAGACTTTCCAGAGAGAGAATTAACATAAACACCCTTATGGTAATATGAACTGTTTACCAAGACATGTCTGCTTATTCGATCAACTGTTTTCGTCACTGGAAAGACCTAACCGCAATGAAAAATGATGCTAATGTTACATGTGGACGGACGCATGAAATGTCAAGAACAATAAACATTTGAGTTTCGGCTAAAACAAGAATCACAATAACATATGTTGAACATTAATATTTAAAATTACACTTACAGGTGTATTTTCATCTGAATAGATCAACAGGTTCAGTGTCTGGTAAGTATTGGCAGTTCCTGGCCACAGTGAAGATGACCATGACAAGGACTGCTAATGTTACATGTTTATGTGGACGGACATGTGAAGGACAAGTGGACTGTCCATGGCAATTAACAACCATAACTGATGTTTTCAGTAACAGATTTAATAAAATACTGATTTTAATCAAACATACACAGCTGATAGTACAATTTCCATCTACAGCGTCCAACCAATTTAAATACATGTAATTGTGAAGCATCAACTATTTCGAAACTGATCACATTATAGGAAAGATGGAAAACATACAAGAGCCACACCTATAGTATACATGCTGTACCGTATAGAAGTTTCATGCATCTGCCTTCAGTAGTTTCCAAGATATGGAGTGAACAAAAATTGGACAGACAGATAAGCCCATTTTGCATGGACCCACGCAAGCACTAGCTCACACCCAAACCTAATTAGATCATAAGGCCATTACAATGAAGCTTCCATCCAAGTTTGGTGAAATTCCGTCGAGTAGTTCTCCAGATATCTTGCAGACAAGGTATGTATAGACATGAACAATTAGATGGACAGACGGACGATGGACATGGATAAATGCACACACACTCCCAAACCTAATCAAATGAGGGGGCTACCCCAATGAACCTTCCATCCAAGTTTGGTGAAATTCTGTCCAGTAGTTCTTCAGATATCTTGCAGAATGGGCCTACATATACATGTACAAATACATGGACAGACGGATGGACATCGAACATGGACGAACGCACACACAAACCAAAACCTAATCAGATGAGAGGGCTATCCCAATAAAGCTTCCATCCAAGTTTGGTGAACTTCCGTCACATAGTTCTCCAGATATCTTGCAGACAAGGCCTGTATATACATGTACAAGTAGATGAACAAACGGACGGACACCCGACACGGATGAATGCATGCACACATACACCAAAACCTGATCAAATGAGAGGGCTATCCCAATGAAGCTTCCATTCAAGTTTGGTGAAATTCCATCCAGTAGTTCTCAAGATATCTTGCAGACAAGCCAAGGGGATGGACAGACATCCATCCATCCATCCATCCAGACAGTCAGCACAAACACTAGATATCTCCCCAACATAGTTGGGGGAGACATAATTAAGGTTTAATGTTGTATTCAGCAATATTTCAGCTATATAGCGACGATCAAAGTACTCAAGTCACTAACTTAGTAATCCAATGCATTAAAACATACACACATTAAAACTTATGTAACAAACCGATTTCTCTCAAATAACCCAGGATGCAATTCTCCCTCACCCGACTAAAAAGATCTTCCAAAGTCGTCGCTCGATAAAAAGCATCTCTTACAATCTTATGTCTACAAACAGTTCTCAAACTCATAGACAATACTCCTCCCAAGACTGGGTATGTTGGGTGGAGGGAGGGACTGTATTATCTCATTTGTGGTGAGGAGAAAAACATTGTCATCCATCTTCCATCTTCCAGTGGTGCAGGTCTGAAAGTACTGGCCCCAGAAGGTGTTATACATGTAAGGCGGTTCTTCATATCCAACAGGTGTATCGACAACCTGCAAGCAAAAGATAATATACATGTTCTATGTATAATAGTTCACAAGGAAATTTCAAACGATCGAATTTATTCAAACGGCCCATAATGAAACCACACGAAAGAGAGAGGTTTACAGTTGCATTCGTCCATCTCTTGTCTGTCCCATGTTTTATATAGTTCCTTTCACGACATGCTTGCTGGTCCATCCTTGCAGTCAATCACCCACACCAATGATTTCATTAGAAATACAGCATCTTATCACGCAAGTTTTGTTATTTTTGTTTGCAACAAAGAAATTAATTATTAGTTTGGCCAGCCTCCCATCCCAATCAATGTACACCCGAACAGGATCAATAATCAAAATAAAACTGTGAACAAACATGTAAAACTGCAAATACAAAAGGAAAGGCAACAGAATAAAACAAAACTATTATGATCCAGTACTTATTACAGCAGGATATACTTCTGATCCATGCTGGACCTCAAAGTAATTTCCAGCAGATATGCTGAAGGGTAATCCAGATAAAAATTATAGTTCGGACAAATAGTCAGGTTTCAGATTTTATGAATTGACACCTTGAAAGCATTGTTAACCAAAGAATAGCACAGTTTATTGTTGCGTCAAAATGTGAAAAGGCCAGATATAATCTGACCAGTATTTATTATTTCCAGGTACCCAATAAACTAAAACACATACCTGAAAGAGTTTACTTCCAAACTGTTGACATCTTGAGGTTCTTCTGAAAAAAAAAAAAAAAATGAACATTGCAATTCATAGAGAATAGCAAACAGATTGCTAACAGTTGTCTGGGATTTTTTGTGTTCTTCTCGAGAATTTTTTTTTTACCATTTTTAGAACAGCAAATAGTGTATCAGTAGGCCCTACAGTCCCTGCCAGTTCAATTTTACAAGAAATCAAAACACAGAGCTAGAGACTGCATGGATTGCAGTATGGAGAGTACATGCAGTTCAACTGAATGAATGTGAACTTGTGAACAAATTAATACACACCATCACCTCCAGCCATGCCAGCATTCTCTGGATCCGCATCTTCAGCACCACTGAAAGGGCCAGGCAGGGCTGAAATTTCCAGCATATCTGCAATATACCCCAAAATAGAAGAGTCGCATCATTTGTTATTTCAACCTGGAGAGGAGGAGATAAACTGATCGGAAATGGTACTGTATGTGAAGGATGAAGGTCGAACAGACAATTCCAGACTGATGTGCATGTTACTGGCAGTTTTTTTGCGTGTGTTCTTTACTGTGTGTTTGCATGCTTTTGTTTGTTTGATTTGTTTCTTACGACAATTCCGATGTGCCATTAATTTGGAATAATCTTACCAATAACTTGAAAAAGTTTACATATATGTGCACAAAATGTTTGTTTTCCATTTGAGTTTTGTACCTGAAAGAGTGTCTAAGAGAACTTCATCTTCCACGTCAGAGACCTCATCGACTACCTCGACTTCTGCCGGCTTCATGGTCAGGGACCTGGGTGTGAAAGGAGAGACATAGGTGCTGTTGATACACTTCCCTTCAGTTTTGTTGTCTACTTTCAGTCTGCAGCTTTTACAGAAGCAAGATAAGTTTCGCACAAGTAGCTGGTATGGTTGTCGACTTCGAGTGACATTTGTAGCCTGATGGATCTTCCTACATCCTTTGAGAGTGTTAACATTGGTGTAGGGTCTATTCCTGTTTATTTGGTCGGACGGAACATATATGAAATGACGCTTCTCGAGATTTTCATTGGTCATTAGATTCTGACAACACCACTCGCACATTTCCTCTGCATTTCTGATCACTGCTCTTCTTCCCTCAAGGGCCCTGTTGAGGATGCCCGTTTCCCCATCCGACTCCCCCTTTCCATGCTCTGATCCAAAAAAGTTACGTCTGGTTGGATTCGATGAGAGGCTCAGGTCGGCAAAGGATCGACTTCCCTTATATTGAGCTGAACAACTGTCGCTGAACACAACTGTGTGTTGCGCTACAATGCCACTGTTCTTGAGATATTCATTCGCGACTTGACTGAAGTGTTGAACTGCGTTGTAGTCATGGTTCTTGTCATTCGATATGCAAATGAGAACATCCCTAACCAGTCTATGTTCGCTGTTTTTATAGTACATAACAATAGGGTGTACAGTTACTTGTTGTTGGGCAAAGAATGCTTCTTTAATTTCATCCTGGAAGAACATGCTGCGATTTTTCGCGAAATCTATAACAGACAGTAACCATCCTTCGGGTAGGTCACTTTTCAAAGAGCTGTATTGCCTATATTGCCAATAGGCCGTGAAGATGTGACTGACAAAGGATGTCCCCTGAGATGGCTCCACAACATCTGTGATGAATTCCTCAAGCAGCTTTTTGCTGGTATCACGTCTGGTTACTAAGGTGCGTCGAAGTTTTCCATTCGTCATTGTTCGTTCCCAGTGATTCCATGTTATGATCTGGTTGGGATCCAGCTCGCCCTGATAATGAGCCCGAAGTGTTGTCTCATACCTGCTACAATGACAAGTACCCAGAACGCATTCTGCTGCATGGAATCTAGAACCGTCTGATTTCGAACAGAGCAGAATGTCCATCAGTGAGTTTTCATCCGAGATCTTCTTTTCAGGTTTCACAACTCGATTGAGTGCAAGCAGTTTATATTTAATGTTCAAACAGTACACACAAAGACAAAAGTCTCTGTGACTCATTGAGACCAGTCTAACGTTCTTGGGCCGCAACAAAGTGAACTTTGTGAATCCTAGTTTTATCCGAGGATGTTCTTTTTTAAACATGGCGAATGCTGCCTTGAGCGAAATTTGCATTACAAAACCGGGACCCTCCTTGCGTGCGTAACGTTTCCCGGGCATTTGCCTCGAGATATCTTCTTGGTGCGCGTGACTGTTTTTCGGTTTATTTTCAACTGGCGAGATAGTTCACGTTGACTTGAATACTTTTTGAGTACACCGATTGCTGCCTTTGTTACATTTGTTGGCATACTCTTAAAGGCATGCTTGATCTCCGAAGTGAAATGGCGGGGTTTCTTTGCCGACCCAATGTAGACTTCATCAAGCGCCTTTCGTTTACGCGGACTTGCTTTATGAATTAATTTCTCCATCACCGAGGCAAATTGCCGGGGTTCATTTGGCAAAGCTTTCCTTGCCCTCCTTGCTGAATCTATCAAAGTCTTTTCAGCATCTTTCTCTCTTTGTCTTCGTTGTTTCTGTGGGCCTAGTCTTCTCCTGTAGTCTTGCTTGTACTTCCGCCAGTATTCTCTCCTCTTTGTAACTGTATATCTTGTGTCATGAGTGACTTTTGTTTCCGACCTAGCTGGAAGAAGTTTAATTCTAACAGGAAATGTTCCTGGAGTCTGAGAGGGAAGATTGGATCTGGAACCCTGTTTTTTTTCGCATTCGAAGATTTGTAAGACGAATTCTCGTTCTCTGATTTTCTCCAGTTTATTTCGAGCCAATTCAGAGGTAGCTGCCTGTTCTTTGACCTTTCTTCTGGCAAGTCTCGATCTTTCTTTTTGTTTCTGGAGATATTCTGCATATTTTTCAGGATTTTTCTCTTTCAACTTCTGTCTATAACTCGTCAGTCGCGCCATGTTCAGCTTCTGAAATGACATCCAGTGATGATAAAATTACGAATTTGTGTATTGTAAAATTTGAAGAAAAAAAAGTTGGGGAATAAAATACATATAACCTGAATTGGTTGTTAACTGAATTATTTAAAATGGCTACTATAATACGGTACATGTACCCTATAGGTAGATAGCTGAATTATTGTTAGACATCAGAGTTTATCGAAGTTGGTAATTCAGTTTTCCAGATAATGTGCAAACGGTTTAAAATACACAGCGGATGCACACATAATAATATCCAAAAGCGAGAGGCGATCTGACAAAACTGACATACGATAAAATGAAATTACAGTAAATATAATGCGGTGCTCAATCTAACAACAGGTGGGGCACATTCCTCAATCGGTCTATTAAAGCCCGATCGAGCTATAATACATACATGGAAATATATAAACAACAAAAGAATTGGAATATTTTCAAATATTTCCATAATTTCTTAAATGCGCATTTATATATTGATACAGGGATGTACTCGGCACTTGGAGATGAATATTCAGAAGGTATTCTGAACTTTGGAAGAAGCAAACATTTCAATAATTTCATTTTCAAAATTTTAGTTTTATATCACACCTTGAAAGTGAATTAGGGTTTTCTATGAATATTTAAATGCGCATTTAACAAATTATGGAAATATTTGAAAATATTCAAATTCTTTTGTTGTTTATATAGCTCCATGTATCTATTATAGCTCGATAAAGCTATAATAGACCGATTGAGGCATGTGCCCAACCTGAACAATACACAATATCAATTGCACCATTTTTCACCCCTTTACCTAGTGATTTTATTTTTTTCTAATTTATACTGTTTAATAACTGACCAAATTGAGATTATCTTGAGATTTCATCGAGACGACATGCCTTAAAATGTGCGCTATCAAAGCTGTCAAATGATTCGATTCAACAACGACAACGCATCTGTCTGATATTGAACAAAACGTTAGATATGCGAGACAACGTCTGTCCAGTTTCCTGAAACGCTTGATAAAAGTCCGTCTTTTGCAGAAACGTGGAACCGTATAAGTCCGTCTGAAATAGAAACGTTCGCAACCCCAAAAATTTTAGCGGGAGATTTGGTGGATTAAGTTGTACACGACTTCGTTGGATTGAAATGTGTCGTCGTCGTGAACAGTTAACTAAAACATTCGCTCATCTTTCGAACCATTTCACACATTTACATGTGAATTCGATAAATATCGCTGCTATCGTTTCAACGCTGCAAACGTTTCATATTCGGACAGATTGCGAAGAAAATACACTCTCACCTTCAGATTGTCGAACAGCTCACCCACCGGATTGCCCACCGAAAAGAAAATGGCAGCGCGCGAACCTGCGGTTGATATAAATTGGGGATCTGAACCGTAAACGGAGCGGACAACAGAAAACAGATATATCGAACGTTTCTGATAGTTGGACAGATATTTTGCATGGAAACGTTAGCAAAATCTAAGAAGTTCTACTATTTTTATTATCATGCAAAAGTCAATGTGTGTGTGCTAAATTATGAATATATATTTTTAAATTCACACAAAAGGGACTATTTCTGTTGATATAACTGGCAAGTTATACCTCCATAGTAAAAGTGTACCTGGACAGATGCCACTGTTTTTTATTACAGAAAATTGTTTAACTCTAAGGTTCACTTTTTCCAAGAAAATCATAACTATTATTTTTCTCAATAATTTTGAACTACATCCACAAAATGAAATGCTTTATTGCTGTAAATAACAGCAGCAAAAGATATTTTACTGCTGCAGAACTTGCACTGTAAAAGCGGTGGGACTTTTTGTCCGTCCAAAATCATGATTTTTGTTTCTTTAACTTCTGAAATTAACCAAACAAACTAACCATTCTCTGTAATATTAATTTTTATATATCTATAACAAATAAAGTATAATTTGAATCTAAACATGCTCAATTTAATATTTTATTTGCTGATCTCAGGCTTGAAATAAAAATGACTGGAATTGGTACCCATTATAATGAAATATGCCAGTAGTTCCACAGAGATGAGTTTTGGGGATCCTTAGTGGTTGAAAGGCTTTTGTATGTCTATATTTAGTCACTAATAGTCACTTGGCATATATTTGATCCCTTATCTGCATTAAATATTACTCTGTTCATTGTTTTCCCGCAAAATATGAGATTAATACGCTCTAAAGTATGGCAGACTGGTATCGTCACTTTACCAAAGCTTGGACTCTGCTGAGAAAATTATACAGTTTAGCTGGTTAGGTGTATATGTGAGAGATGCTCTAACATAGCAGCCAACCTGGCCACCATTGTCTCATTATCACCTTTGCAGGCCACTGTTTGCTTTTCTCACAAGACCAAGCTGTAAAATAATCTTTTCCTATCTTGTACTCCACCAGTCAACCTGTGGGATATCCAGAAAATGTAATACATGTCTTACATGTAATAATGTCTTATAATTCATGTCCTAACTTGTGACCTAACCATCCAGCCCTTCTCACTCATAACACTAAATCAATCTCTATTTACCCCTAGGTATACATGTAATTTCTCTTATTTACCCCTAGGTACATGTATGTTCTGTACAAACTGACCTTAATCCCCTGTGGGTATTTAGGCCTAGACTTCATTCCACTGGCCCCTTTTTCCATCGAATTCTCAACAGGTCAGTTTGCAGTTTCATCGCAACACCAACAATACCATGTTAAAGAAGGTATCATATTGCTTTCTTTATGCTGGTTAAATTAACATGGTGGTCATGGTGTTCATCTGGAATCCGGAACTGATGTATTGGAGGAATTATGTATCAAGATAAAGAGCAAAATTCAGCTATTTTGACTGAGTCAAGGTTGGATGAGCACCTACTGTAGTGTCTAATTGGACGGAAATTAATTTGGAAACACATGGTTAGCGCAACGTGTGCAACTTCCCTCATTATAGGACTACCTTTCATTGTTCCCACAGATCAATTTCACATAAACTATGATAAAAGTAACTCCGAAAATGGAAGTCATTGTGATACATGTATAATATTCTATATTTCGGCTTTCATTTTCGGAGTTACTTTTATCCTAGGACTGCCTTTCTTTGGTATGTTCAACTTCATTATGTCGGTACCTTTTAAGAAGGGCCGTTCGCGCCATAAAACCAAACGTATTATAAATTTCAACGTTTAACTTGCACCAACCAATCAGGTGTCATGAATTGACATTTGGAAGACCTTTCCTGTCCAAAAGCAAACGTTTGCTGTTGTAACATCCAATACTTTAAACGTTTCCGGTTTAAGGGAAAACGTTACCGGTTGTGATCGTCCAGTCAGATTTTTTTATTGCTGCCGCGTATGTTCAAACCTCAACATCAACATGTGTCCACTGGCTAAACGTTTCCGCTATGTAGTCTGTTTGAACCAATCTAAATAACCCTTACAAATATTCGCGCATATTGTATTCCTCATGCCCACTGTGCATCATGTCCTGCGCAAATTGTCCCGTTGCCAAAGATATTCTCCAAAACCTAATTTGTAAGAACGGTTTTCATTGGTTAAAACACACTACATACCGGAAACGTTTGCCAGTGGAGATTTGCACGTGTTGGTGTAGATGTTGGAATACACGCGGCCCAAATAAAAAATCTGATTGGACGATCACAACCGGAAACGTTATCCTTTTAACCGGAAACCTTTAAAAGACCGAATTTTTTTTTTGACAGGAAACGTCTGAAGTTGCGAATTTACAACTGGAAATGTTTGCTTTTTAACAGGAAAATGTCAGTTCATAACATCTGATTGGTTGGTTCAAGTTTAAACGTTTAAACTTTTTAAAGCTTTACAATTTTTAAACGTTTAAGAAGTTAAAACGTTTAAAGGATGCGTTTATGGCGCGAAAGGCCCTTCATATACCTTGTCACAGGATGTAACTTGTGATTGCGTTTTAGCCACATACAATCGTGCCTGGTGCCACCTGTGCCTAACGTGAAATTAAATATATAATTGTGCGTTTATTTCATTACAAACTTATCCCCCAATAACCCAGCTACCAGATCTCATTAAAGCCCATACGGCTCTAGTTGTGTTTTGTGCTCTGTCCAAAATGGGATGCTCAGTACGATAAAGAATCTTATCTTATCATGTGCACAATTAATTTTCGGCGGAATTACCAATCTCGCATTCGTCTATTTCCGTAATGGCAGAAATTTGCCCAGTTCTGGGGATAGATTGCTATTATTCAACTAAACATAGAAATAGTTTTGTATAATTTGAATGAATTATGTTCTTATGGTTAAAATTAACTGAATTTCACAACAAAATGCTACCGATTCCTCAATTATCAAAGGCACTATTTCGTAGCCGGCTCACTGCGTGATCGTCATACTCTCCCCACTGGTGGGGATTTGTGCATTCTATGTGAGAGGCTCGTTCCGCCAATACTGAAATAGCCGGACGTGAGATTGGTGCTTTCTGTTTCTGTATGTATAAATTGGATGTATTGAGAGCCTTATGCTGATTGGTTGACATGTACTCAATTGCACATCCACAGTCAGCATGGCGGACTATATAGCGACTGACAAATTTTGAAGTACTCCAGCAGGATAGTTGGTATTAAAGTCGTCTGTCCTTCTTATGATCAGTGATTGTCGTTCATTAATATAACAGAGATCTTTATCAGTTTCTGTATTATTTCTGTCTGTGTGTGAGATCGCATTTTACAACTCTGTGCCGTACAATTTTACAACAACAACGTTGCCATAGTCCATTTAGGCCTTGGTCTCCCAGTCCAATTATTCTCCACGTGAATCTTTCTGATGTGTGACTTCCTCATGCAGTTGTCGTAACATGTTTCAATATCTGACGTTATAATTCAGGCAGTTTGATTCATTATCATGCAACATCAACCAATATTTGAATAAAAATAACAAGTTAAAGGTGAACTAAAAAGCTTTCCAATGTTCTGTTAAAATGTCATTATACAAGAACTTCTAGACTATAGTTGTTACAAATATGTGTGGTAATAGTTCTGTGAATTATTGTTTTATTTTGGGTATATGAGAAGTCAAAACTTATACCACCAGAAAACGAGAGCCAGAACTTTTAAAAACGTCATCGCTTGTCTCCCGTTGTTTTTGGAACGTCATGACGTTATAGTGGTCCTCGCTCATTCATCCGACGTAGCATGATGTCACATTTAAATAAAACTTGAATGAAAGAGATTGCTATAACGTCATAACGTTCTACAAACCACGAGAGACAAGCGATGCAAGTTTTCAAGACGGATTTATAACAGGATAACTTAAATATTGTTATTAGTACAATTTAGCAAAATATATTTGCCACAAAAACGTATAAAAGTTATGTCACATAAGACAAGATGTATATAAGCAACATTTTAGATAAAATCTCACTTTTTGACAACAAAAATTCTCAAAATTACTTTTCAATAGAATTTTAGGACCATTGGCATGACACAAGGATGTCCTTATTGTCATTAATTTCAAAAATATCCAGTTTGGACAAAAAGTTTTTTCCACATTAACTATATGGCAAGATGATACGATCAATAATATTTGGCAAAATTTGATACCTTGGAAATTAATTGGGCAAAATTTCCCCTCCCCTGGCATTTCTAAGTTCATACTTTTTGAATGACCCCTTACTCTGCCATGCAGGTTTAGCTGAGTCAATAGCACAAAAAATCATTCATCACCGTAATGCTTCGTCTGGTGCCAGTTCATCCTCAGATGCTCTCAGATTGCATCATTTGAGGGGTCTCACACTGGACTGCCCAGGGAAGTATGCAGCAGTAATCCCACGGCACAGTCGGACCTATCCATCCTACACGGGATTGGCCTACATGTACATGTATCTGGCAGTAATCCCACTGATGTTATTGTCTGTACCAGATAATCTATTCCAGACATTGTCTGTACCACATCATCTATTCCAGACGGTATTGTTCGCTTTACATGTACCGTACCGTATGCTTTCAATACTGCTGCAGCTTTGGCGGATGACCCGGCAAGGCGAGACGTCAAGAGTTATGGCCCTTTGTTCCTGAAATCTCCGTGAATTGAGACTTGTCCGGGCTGGAGCTTGGTATATTGTATGGACAATTATGAAATGTGCATGATATGTGGTCAGTGCTCTGTAGTTGTTCACCGTGAAGTTTCTGCGCAGTTTTCGTATGTTTTCAAGAGTTATGGCCCTTGAAATCTTGCTGAATTGGGATTTGTCCGGGCTGGATCTCGGTTAATATTGTAATGGACAAGTGTGAAATTTGCATAATATGTGGTCAATGCCCCATAGTTGTGCAGCTTGAAGTTTCTCTGCGTTTCGGTTATTTTCAAGACGAATGGCCCTAATGGTTCCTCAAAGCTTAGTGAATGGGATATATATACATGTATATTTGTCCAACCTGGATTGATACTTGGGATATACATTATACAAGTAAATCAATGTGAAGAAAGTGACTGGAGCAGAGTTGTGATATTTATGCAAATTAGGCCTGGATCGACCAATTAAAATCATTCTATTTCCAATTAACCGTTTTGGACGGGGAAAGTGACTATATATGTTATTCTACATTTCAAAGCAGATCACATAGGTCCCGAAGTATGAAATTGCCCCAAAAAGGGTGAATTGGGTGCAAAATTCAAAGTTCACTGATCACATCATAATTTCACCATTATATATTCCAAGGAATGTAGGTCTCGTAACCAGATCACATTTTCGGATTTGGCGAAAGCCCTGGCGACCATCTTGCATCAAAGCATTGTATTATCACTTGTTGGTCGATCGATTTGATACTTGGAATATGTATTATGCAAGGCATGGCGAAAGAAGAGACTGCAACAGAATTTTTGTAATTATCCAAATTAGGCCTCCACCGACCAATACAGAGCAGCACAATGGCGGGGCAGTGTTGGACTAAAGCGGAAGGGGGGATTGGGGAGGCATACAATTAAGCAATCTCTGATTGCTTCTTTCCTGTGTTCCTGTTGTCTGGCTGAGTGAGCAAACTTCAAAAAAGGAATAAAAATCTTACTTACATGACGTGAAATCTGCCTAATACAGAAACTGAATATGGCCTCTCACTCCTATTCGTCGACAGTATAAATCTAGAACATTGTTTGTGACATCCCCCTCCCCCCCACACACACGCAAATATTCAGTCTCAGTATTTCATCTAATTTCTATTGAATCCTTCTGATATTATTTCTCGACAGGGAAGGCGCTTTTATATTTTATAAATGACTCTCGGGTGTAAATTTCACATATTCTTTCGCAACTTGAAACAATGACTTCTCCTGTGAAACCATTCAATCACGTGCTGGTTTTCTTTGACTGGCATTTGTTTTATGTCATGCCTTAATTTATTATCTGACAATGAAAATCGGCAAAGAAATTCTTCTGTTTCGTTGTGTAATTACACCTTTTATTGTTGCGTTATCCGACATGTTTTATTTTTATGGAGCTGGTTCGTCTCATTTCTATGGCCCACTAATTTGTTTATAGTGGGTGGGATTCCGGGCATCCCACGTTTTCATTGGCTTTGTTTTTGTAGTAAACAAGATGGCACCAAGGACTTCAGCATTAGATTCTGGTTGTCTAACGTTATATTCGACGCTATCCCTTGGGCTACGAGTATCATTCTTTCAATTTAGGTTCATCTACAAATAATACTCTCAATCAGCACGTTCGGTTCAAGCTACAATAAAACCTATCGCTATCGGGACACGTTTTTGCACCTTACTCCGACTTCGTTTGAAAGTTTCTCAAGGATAGAAGGTCGGTAAATCATCAAATAATTCTGATTCAGACACACATCTCATGTCTGACTGAATGAATGATGAGAAATATTATAAAAGACACACAGCATGTAGATGGATTGATTCTCACGAATTAACGACAATGATAAATTGTACGTATTCTTTACGCATCATGCGAAGTTGCAGTCTAGCCTCTGGTTAGCAAATGCCTGCATCATCTTCGAACGAACTCCGCATGTTATTCGCATCATGCACGCATTGTGCGGACATTCATGCGCGCAGTGTGCACACATTCATGCGTGCAGTGTGCACATATTGTTTTAGCATCGTTTTAGGATCATTTTGACCAGATCTTCACATCTTTAGTGCTCATTTTATTGGTGTACTGTATTTGATTGAAAAATTGTTGAAAGTGACATTAAAATCCTACTCACTCACCCATTTGAATCTGTACCAACACAAGTACATGTACCATGAATTGTATTCTGAAAGTATGATCCATGTCCTCCCAACAGCCTTAATTATGAACATGTAATTATGCAAAAGCATTCGCAATCAACCACCATACATTCCCTAAACACCTGCTTTTATATCTTTTACATATGTTCCATTAGACTTTACTTGTATACTTTAAATGCCTTCTTCTTCACGGAAATTATCTTTCGCGGTATCACTTTAAAAGTAATTTCGCAGGATGTAACTTGAAATCCACTGACAGGTAAACGAAATGTGAAAGCGTTCACTTTGAAGTATTATTTTACTGCTCCAGTTCAACTCTACTGGCGCAAATCCCACACACAGAACTGTTTGAATCGCGAATGCTCCCTCTATGCTTGGGCCTTGCTAGTAAAAACTACTGTCAGCTTGTATACTGAAGGAGACAAAAGAGGGCTAATTCGAGTAGAGTGATTTAACTGATGAGGTGATACATTGTGAATATCAGAGGTGACCGTATTGTGTAGACTGTAAACGTTTTAAAGACTGGATCAATGTTTTCATATACATGCCGCAGACAAGAAGTGGTCTAAGGCACTTCGCTAGTGACCACTAGCCTCACACCACTGAACCTGCACGGGTTCGAGCCAAGCTGGTCCATGTGTGGAAGTTGATCAGTTACTTGCCGACTGGCAGTGGTTCTCTCCGAGTACTCTGGTTTCCTCCACCAACCAAACTGACTGTCACCCGATGAGTGAAACAACATTGGATGCGACATTAAGCCAAATCCTCCGCCTCCCCTCATTGTTTAATTCTGCTTCGAAAATAATTGGATAATAAACAACTAGCTTGCTTTGCCTACAGAATAAATATTCACTAAATATTTTTTTTTTTTGCGCTGAAAACTGACCTTATTGACATACATGTATAGCGTACATTGTGCAAACCTGAGCTAACGAGTAAAATCTAAAAATAGCCTCTGCCGTCCGCTCGCCTACAGACTATGGCAGAGGCTCCGTCGAATTTCACCAGGCAGACGTCATTACCTGCGTCAGATGCAATTCATGGGTTATGCTCAGACCTAGAGACGGTCTTGGCCCAGCCCAAGACACAGCAGGAACGTCTTGCAAGGACTAGTAAACGTGCACTCTTTAGGCAAGCCTCTGTTTCGGCACCGTTTCCGGTAAAGAAACCTTCCTCTAGAGCATACGAGATCCATGAATCCGCATTTGACTTTAAGGCCGCTGAACCGGAATCAGAATTTACCGACATATGTTATGGTAATAAGGTTCCGATCAAGGTCATGGTCCTGCTTTCGGGCAAGCAGGCAAGACTCTAGAAGAAGCTGCCCGACAGGGGGTAGCTATTGCCTCTCAGTCTCACATGGATTGGTTCTTAACTGCCATATCCACTGTGCTTGGCAGGCTGTCGCAATCCCGACTAGCAACCAGTAGTAGATCTGATCTACAATTATTGGCGGACCTACAGAATGTAGCAGCTAAGGCTAATGCTTTCTGCATTAGCGCTGTTTGCATTCAATGCGGCTATGTTAGTTCATATGAGACGGCAGTCCTATAGGTCGTCGATTGTGAACTATGCTCCTGATGTACTAATACGTACTATAAAGGAACAGTCGCCCGCATCTTCGCTGTTGTTCAATGGGATTATCCCGTCTCTTAGAGAACAAGTAGATAAGGCTAAGCCTCCTATTGTTCCTAGAGCGGGGGGTTCGGGGGCTAAGAGAATGTCTGGCGACACTTCCGGTCCTACCAAACTGTCCAAATCGGCTGCTTCCACTTCCGGTCCTAAGGGGAAGCAAAAGGCCGTTGGACAGAATCCTCAACAGCAAGGTCAGAGCACTCTCGCTAAAGGTAAAGGAAAGCGCTCTGGCAAGAAGCAGCAGTCTGGCCGGTGAAGATTCGAGCCATGTCAACCTGTTGACATGGCGGGACCTCGAATTGCCACAACTTCCGGTCCCGCCAGAACCCAGTCTCCCAGTAGGGGGACGACGAAAGTGGTTTTGGCGGAATTGGCTAAAAATGGGGATAGATCCATGGGTGGTCAATACCCTTCGGTATGGCTGCCCACTAGATTTCCTAGTGGTTCCTCCCCTGACTGCCACTCCATGTCCGTCTCATATACCTGTACGAACGGAACATCTTCTGGAAACACAGGCATCTGTGGACAAGCTCATCCAGAAGCAAGCCATAATAGAACTTCCGGTCAACGACCGGTCTCCCAAGTTCTATTCTCCGGGGTTCTCCGGGCCGAAAAAGGATACACCAGAAATGCGCATGATCATCAATCTGCGCAGGCTGAACATGGACTTCCTGTCAAAACCTCCTCATTTTCGCATGGAATCCTTCCGGTCTATCAAGACCGCCCTGGTCCAAGGGGAATGGCTAACATCACTGGATCTAAGGGATGCTTATCTGCGTATCCCAATCCATCCGAATTACCGGAAGTACCTGAGATTTATGGTCGGCACTCGCCGTTACCAGTTCCAGGTTCTTTCTTTCGGGTTGGCCAGTTCCCCCTGGCTTTTTACCAGGGTATTTCAGTTAGTGGCGACATACCTGCACAATCGAGGTATAAAATACCATTTTTGCCTCAACAACTCCCTTATCAGGAATTTGTGCAGGGAACAGCTCCGTTGCGATACAACGTTTGTATTGCACCTACTCCAGTCACAGTCTTTCGTTTCTGTAAATGAGAGGAGTGCTATAAATCACACTCCTAAAATGTCTTAGGCGAGTGATCACACTCCTGAAATTACTATCCTAGCACTTCAGGCCGGGGTCCAGGGGCCGCCTAGGCCCGGAAAGCCCAGAGGTCTTAGATTGCTGGAGATGCATTCTGGGCCATTTCCAGCAAATGAATCTGCAAATTCTCCCTTACCCTTTTGTCCTCATTTAATGTTGTTTTTTTTTCAAGTTCATGGAGATCCCAATTGCAATTATCTGAAGTTATATATACAAGAGACATGTGCCCCCTTGTCTACACTGTCTGTCCAGTCATGCTATTACATTTCATCATGGCAGTAATGAGGTCTGTCAAAATAATCTGTACCCGGTACCTGTAGACATGTGAGCGTGTCGTGACCACAGGCCCGCAAAACAAGAGATTTGGGGGGGTGTGGTATTAGGGTGAAGTGTCGAAATATGGGTCTCTATATATAACCCCATGCTTTATATAAATCAACATAAAGGTGAGAAACGGGCTTTGGGTGAATCGAGAAATAAATGGTTTACCGCCAAACAAAATACATCAGCATATTCTACAAGTATCACTTTATATATTCCCCGTCGTCAAATTTGTGCAATTTTTTACCTTTGCCGGGCGATTCAAAATCCTACGCAACTGTCCATCCATCTAGGAACAGTTAGATTATGGCGGGCTTCGTTCTCAATTCTGATTGGTCAGTCGCGACAGCTGATCAGTGCGTGACCTCTCTTGCTGAAGGCGTGTCGCTACTTGGGGAATAAAGTACCTGGGTGTCTTTCAGTGACCGCTATATAAATTCACTCACAGTAGTACATGTACATCGCATACACCGCTAGGAAGCTCACATGGTTAGACTATCACAGCACTTTCAGGATGGTAGTTCGTCCAAATTGTAGAATTGTATAAATGTACTTTCAGGAAAGTAGTTAGTCCAATTGTAGAATTGTATAATAAATGTTCACTTCAGAGCACGATAGTTGAGCTATAAAATGTTGAGCGGTCCCTAAATTGATTGTATATTAATATATACTCCGTAAGGAGGTGCCTCTCTCAAAGTGGGAAATTACGAACCGAACTTGAACTTGAACATGACAGCCATAACACAGACACAGATATTTTAATGATTATGTATGTTTATTAATTGACCGTGGCGCCAATTGCCATAACCTGCAATTCTGAGCCTTGATTAAATCATCGATCACACACTGTATTATCCATGTTATCACACTTCAACATATATCCTGTTATCTATTAATTGACAGACTGCATATAGACCTAACCAGTGGCTAATTATCAACATATTAATCAACAAACTCTTCCTCCACGAATGCTTAACGTTAAGGGCTCAGCTATCCAAACAACACACTGAATGGTGATATTAACAACAATAGTTCATACTCAAGTTTACATATCTTCAAATTAAAGCTTGAGAAGATGTCATTGTTTTGGTAAGATATCCCAGTGCCCATGTCAATCAAAAAATATATAGCTTTCACTTGAATCGACCAATCTACATATTACAATAATTTGCAAAAAAGTTTTAAACAGATAATTCTCTAATTTCATTGTTATAATCAGATATTTTAAAAATATTTGTATTTAAATAGCATATTTCCCGCACACAGCTTACAATTCTGCAACAACAAAATGCCACACCATTAAACCAAAGCAGAAGACCATTTCAGTATTTTAGCTAACCTTTTAATTTGGAATCGCCTGTGATGACCACCTGCCGTCACAAATGTCACATAGCCATAGTCCCAAGAAAAACGTCATTTGCATATGAAAACATGTCAATTTCATTGTGTGCATGTGGGGAAGCCAAGGCCAAGAGACGTGCTGTATTGGGACAGAATATCCAAATACGTATTTGTAAATTTCAACAAATATGCAACAAAGTATTACACCATTGAAATACCTATCAAAGAGCAAACCTGGATGAACAAATTATCAGTCTTGTTACAATATCGCCATTTGATTTCTCAAGCATCAGCCCAGGCTTACCTGTACACAATTCCCACGGAATGACTGAGCCAAATCTGCATGTCGCGGTATTAATGAGGTCGAGTGTCAATTTCAAGTGGTCTTTCTTCTTCGTCAATTGATAAAGCTTCAAGACCACGGGAAATCACAAAACAATTTGTGTGTATCAATTAAAGTACATCCCTTGCATACACAATCATTGCATAAATGTTGGAAGATATTTAATTGTTTTATCTTGTTATGTTGGAAGGCGAGACCATCGTGCGATGTAGAGTGCAGTTACAAAGTGTAGATGCCTCCTTGTTAGGCCCCATACAAGTCCAGGCGTGCGGTACACACTATTAATAGACACGAGAGGCTGATTCAACACTTCGAGGGACATTCAGGGGTTCGGAGTTCACGTTTGATAAAATGATAAAACCTTCAAATCTCTTTAATTAATAACTAGATTTTCTAAATTCAAAACTCTCACTTTCAATACCAAAGGAAATATAAACACCAACTTTAGTTTCGCGTAAAGCTGCATTCATATGGACAGTATGAAGAAACGTGACACAAATTAATGGTTTGTTCCTACGACATTTGTGTTTTTGTTTGTCGACACTATATTCTACAAAGACCGTTATCATACAGCAATTTTTTCGCGTACAGCTGCATTCATATGGACAGGGTGAAGAAACCTTGACATAATTCAATGGTTTGTTCCTATGACATTTGTGTTTTTGTTTGTCAACGCAATATTTTGTAAAGACCGTTATATAGCAATTTCATTTCACTCCAGTTAGTTCAGTATCAGTCGAAAACATCCAACCATATAAAAACGGCATATGAGCATGCATGATCGTAGTCTATATTTTTCTGTTTCTGCTGTTTTAGACAGACAACACCTTATTGCAGTAAATGGAAATATCGGCTTTTAAAATGAGTCCATCTCTGGTATTAAACAACACAGAAACAGATAAGCTGGGAATGCGCACTAATACCAACCCGGTTAGGACGACGAATGGCACGGCATGTCATGCCGTTCTCGAGGAAAGAGAGCGGCACAGGCCGCCCCGTTCGGATCTACCCACTATGCCGACCAGAGCTCTGAGACAGTCATGCCGTATACCGTTCCAATCGCCCTGATATGCCATTCCTATGAAGGAATGCATGCCCCAAAGTCGAGAAGCTCTCTTATAGAGTTGCTTGAATTTCTCATTAAAAATATCTATGTGAAATTTGGTATTCCAATGGGCATACTAATTGTGCACCCCTGTTGGCTGACCTGTATCTGTTCTCTTATGAATATGACTACATGCAGGCGCTTTCAAAAACCGATCCATTCAAAGCCCGTTCCTTCTCATTCACCAAACGCTATATAGACGATCTTCTCGCTGTGGATAATCGCTATATAAATGACGCAGTGAAGGATATATATCCACCTTCACTGGATTTGAAGGAAACTACAGATAGCCCTACAAGCACATCATATTTAAACCTATATCTCTATAAAAATGAAGCGGGCCTTCTCTCTCGTCGACTGTATGACAAAATAGATGATTACAATTTCGACATCGTAAACTATCCCGTTATTTGCGCTGAAAACTTACCTCACTTCCACTCTTTGCATTTCTTGTTTCACATGAAATCATCTAGTAAGAATTTTGAATAACACAGTTCTCTCCCCTGCTAGTCACCTGACTGCTCACTTACCCATAATTCCTCCTTGTTTCCTACTGCTGTGGGTCAGGAAGTAAAATTGTCAGCTCCGTGAAAATTGCCTATTCCTAGCGAAATCACTAGCAGTTGGATTACCTCAGACGTCTGATATTCTTCAAGAAGTCCTTTGGGAAGTATTTTATACGTTATCAGCGAAATTATGGCTCATAATATGTCTCAAATGTAATGTATGTCTTGTGGTGGTGACAAGCCTGTATATGACCTCCATTCCACGTGCCCCCAATGTCGCCAGGGAAGAGTATGTACCTGGGATACGGCCTGTGAGGAATGTGTTGTGTGGGCGCCCGGCATATTCCAAGTGTATCTGGCCGGGTCACTGGCAGCTATTGAGGAAAATAAAGCCGTTATGTCTACCAATCTCGCCAATGAGACGTATGTAGCTGTGTCTCCCCGAACCAGCGTGGTCGAGGAGACTAGGGGGTTTGTTAATTCACCAGCTGGGTCTACGCTAGTCAGTTTGTTGAATGTAAATAAAGATAAACAAACGCCCCCTCCCGCTCACGATTCTTCCATTTCAGACCAGGCGAAGGGTCAATCAGGTAAGAAACCGACCCGGGTTGTACAAGTGGAAGGGACAATCGAAGATGTGGAATCCGGCACTACTACGACTGTGGAGGTCGAGCTTCCGATCGAGCGGACACCTGGATACGACGATGAAGGGAAATCGGTAACGGAGCCAGGCTTAGCGTGGGAAAGCCAGTCAATTCCGATCTCTCGATCGGATGCGACTTATGACTATGAAAACTTGGGCAATACTGGTGAGGCGCCTAACGTTAAATTTTCATTTGGTTCCGGGATTGGGAGATTGCCTTCCTCAACCTCGTTGAGGCCTGGACTTTCCGGTCGTTCTATAACATCTACTAACACTGGAACGACTGGTTTGTCTAACTTCTCCCAATCTGCTTCCGGTTTCTCTGGTGGCCTTCTTCGTCCCCCTGCCGAGACGTTTGTCACTACGAGCCTTCTGGGCCACCAGAGATTGAGGTTCCCACAACAACGGCAGTATGGTATGTATGCAGGTACCTATGATATGCCAAATTTTTTTAGCTGCCTCTGAGACGCGGTATAGAGACCCTTCTCAAGTAGGTCAAATTATGCGGCATCCGGTTGCTAGTTTGACTTCGCCCTTGCGTGGCTTAGCTCAGATTTCTGCTTCCGGTGGTATTCGAGGTACGGGACCGGCTATGTTACGTATGATGCGTCCACCTATACGTGCTTCCGGTTTACGACCTCGTATGCCAGTTCACTGACCTTTACAGTGGCCGTGCTCACGGTCATTTCTAGGGTCCCAGAGTGTGAACACACCCCGTCAGGCCCAGCTTCCGGTGCACTCTCAAGTGACAGATCCTACGTTGGCTGCTATTCTGCGCGGAATGGAACAGCAACGTCAGGAGATGAAGGAACTGAGAGAGATGATGACCAGTCAAATAAGGAGCGGTATGCCGCCGCATCCGGTTTTGTCTGAACAGTCTACGCAACCGGAAGCAAGATTGACAGGGATTATCCCTTCCATTACTCCTCGTTGGCAGGAAGCCCCGGAAGCTATGGAAGTGGATAGGGACCAGTACGGTAGCTCGGAATTTGATGAACCTACCAATACTGATCCAGATACTAGGAAATATTACGATTTAATTTCCGGTATCTGTGACTTGATTCCTGACATGCAGCTTCCGGTCCCACATGCGGGGGATATTGAAACTGAGTCGGGAGAGTCAACTCGGGTTACGAGACCGGTACAGACACTTCCGGCCTCAACTGCTATTCATTCTATTTGCGACATGTTCCATAGAACATCAGCAGAATCCGCTAAGCAGGAGGAATGGACAGTCAGGCTTCGTCCTTGAGTTCGCTTTCGCCCTGCAGGATCTTCTGGTGTCCTCCAAATATGAAAATGCCTAATAACCCGGATGTTCCGTTTATGAACAAGCAGGCCTCGATACTTAAGGAAACTGCACGTCAAGGAGTGGCGATTACAAATCATTTTGGACTGGTTTCTTAAAGCCATTAAGGATGGTTTGTCCTCGTTAGCGGGTGCGGAATGTCGAGCAGTTACGGGAAGGAATTAACCTCGTTCTTGATTACCAGAAGATAGCTTCCGGTGCTGTTGAAGACTTGTTGGTGCACAATGCCGTCATGTCTTCTATGCTTGTGTATTTACGGAGAAGGGCCTTCATTCCTGTTATGCACGAGTACACACCGGAAGCTGTAAAGAGAAGACTGTCAGTGGCTTCCGGTGCTTCTGCCAAGACACCAGCGGCTTCCGGGTCGGGTCCAAAGGCCAAGAGGATTAAGAAAAACCGGCCTTCCGGTTCCAAGGCTAGTAAGGATTCTTCTAATCAGCAGCAAGGCCAAACACCTGCTTCTTTAGAGCCTAGGTTATCTAGCTTTGGTCATAAGAAGCAGGGCAAGCAGTCAAAGAAGGATATCTGATGTTTCGGGCCATACCGGGTGGCTTCCGGTATGGCGGGAACACCAAAACATTGTGCTGCCGGTCCCGCCACAACAAGACCTTCCGGTAGGGGGAAGACTTCAGTTGTTCTGGCTGAACTGGACAAATTTTGGTGCGGAATCGTGGGTCAATTGAACTCTCAGACACGGCTACCGCCTATTGTTCGACACGATTCCCCCTTGACTGCAACTCCCCTTCCATCTCGTATTCCTTTATGAGCGGTTGATCTATCAGCGATACAATCCTCTGTGGACAAGCTGATGGAGAATTAAGGCGTCTGTTATAGAGCTTCCAGTTTGGGACAGAATACCCGGATTCTATTCGCCGGTCTTTCTGGTCCCCAAGTAAGAGACGTCCGAGATGCGCATGGTTATCAACCTCAAGCGCTTCAACAAGGACTACCTCACTCCACCGCCACACTTCCGCATGGAGTCCTTCCGGTCCATTCGGTCGGTACTCGAGCAAGGGGAATGGTTGACTTCTCTGGATTTAAGGGATGTATACCTTCATATCCCGATACATCCAGAGGACAGGAAGTACTTCAGATTGATGGTCGGCAAACGACGCTTCCAAATTCAAGTACTTCCTTTCAGCCTTTCTACTTCCTCTTGGATGTTTACACGAGTGTTTACACCAGTGGCCCTATTCCTGCACAGCCTACGTATAAAGTACCACTTTTATATCGACGACTCTCTGTTAAGGAATGCCTGCAAAGAGCAGTTCATCCTTGACACGCAGTTTGTCTTAAGGATACTCACATCTCTGGGTTACCTCCCACACGAAGAGAAGTCAGAACTGACTCCGTCGCAAAGGCACAGATTTTTTGGGGGTGGAATACGATATGCTACTAGCTCTCGCCAAACCCCCAGAAGATCGTTGGCAAAAGATAACGACAAAGACACCTCAGTTCCTCAAGTTATCTCAAGCCAGGGCTCTACACTTTGCTGCGATAATCGACCTCTTGATGTCAACACAGGATGTAACACCAAGAGGGCGGTTGCAGCTTCGGCCCTTAACGATGTACTTCAATCATCAATGGGTCGAAAGGCAGTTGAACCCATGGATACCTGTCACGCCTCTTGTCAAACAACGCCTCCAATGGTGGCTGGATCCACTCAACGTTATGCCGGGTGTGTCCCTACTTCCGTTTCGTCCGTCACATCACCTGTTCACGGACGCATCTATGGAGGGATGGGGAGCCCACCTCGAGTCCAGGTCGATATCCGGGTTATGGACAATCGAGGAACGCTCGTACCATATCAACGTGTTGAGTTTATGGCAGTGACACATGCCATCCGCACGTGGGTGAGCGTATTGACCGACAAGAACCTGCTAGTTGCGACGGACAACACATCAGTCATGTCCTACATCAACAAGCAGGGGGGGACGAGATCTCCGCAATTACAAAGCCAAGCGGAAATCTTTTTCAGTCTGTGTTGGGACAACAACATATCAGTGTTGGCCAGGCACATCCCGGGAATTCTGAATGTCTTAGCGGATTCGCTTTCACGACGGAATCAGATAATTCCCACAGAGTGGCAACTTCACCCAGCCATACTAAAACTAATAGCTCATGTCTGGGAGATGCCACACATAGATCTGTTCGCCACTCGGCACAACAATCTATTGCCCCTGTTCATGTTGCCGGTTCCGGATCCGTCGGCATATGCAGTGGACTCCCTATCGCAGGACTGGTCAAGGATGGTAGCATATGCGTTCCCTCCTCCAGCTATCCTAGCGAAGGTACTCCAGAAGATCCACGAACACACTTGTGTCGTTTATCTGATTGTTCCGTGGTGGCCAGCAAGGCCGTGGTTCCCGGACTTACTGGATCTTCTGGTAGATGTACCAAGACAACTTCCAGTGTGGCACAATCTACTGCGCCAGCCCGGAACGTTGATATTCCACAGCCAGCCAGGACTGTTCCACTACAACGTGTGCAAGTGCTCAAGAGACACTTCGCTCAGGCAGGATTTTCAACGGAAGTTGGGCGCCGAATGGCACAATCGATTTGATCGTCCTCTTCCGCTGTATACGATTCAAAGTGGGCAATGTTCGATCTTTGGTGTGGAGAGAGGGATATCAATCCATCCAGGGCCACTATCCCTGAAGTAGCAGAGTTCTTATTGCACCTGTTCCGGGATAGGGGCCTAGTACCCGCTACGGTCGAAGGGTATAGGGCAGCCATTGCTCAGCCTATTCTTCTGGGTACTGGGATTAATCCCTCGACTGATCCAAATTTATCTGCACTAATCAAGTCATACAAGATATCTGGTCAGTCGGTTGTTCCGAAATTGCCAAAGTGGGACTTAGCCTTAGTACTTCGTCAATTAGGGAAGCCACCATTCGAGCCTATAGAGGCTATTGATCTCAAAATGTTATCATACAAAACTTGGTTTTTGTTGGCTCTTGCCTCGGCAGCTCGTGTGTCTGAGCTGCATGCGCTCGATAGAAGGAACATCAGACACTCTAGGGAC
Organism: Hanleya hanleyi; assembly: GCA_036873755.1. Lineage (NCBI taxonomy): Eukaryota > Metazoa > Mollusca > Polyplacophora > Lepidopleurida > Hanleyidae > Hanleya > Hanleya hanleyi. The sequence goes on from JAVTVY010049459.1 coordinate 83,061, forward strand.
TGGAGCAATGTAGTTCTCACAACGGTTCCTGAGTTTGTGGCTAAGAATCAAGCCCTCTACGATTCCATATCTCGAGAGTTCACAATTCCAGCCTTATTTGATTTCCTTTCGTCCGATCTTGAATCAGACATGTTGATGTTTCCGGTTCGTGCACTTGCGTGTTACCTGAATCGTACAGAGGAGATCAGAGCGGGTAGGAGGCGTTTGTTTATCCCTTTTGATCCCAAAGCCAAACAAGAAATAAGCAAAAATACTATCTCAAGTTGGCTCAAAAATACGATTCGGCTAGCGTACTCCACGGCTTCGGATAGACAAGCCGCGCTTGTAAACGTTTCGGGTCACGAGATTAGGGCACTAGCGGCATCATGGCCTCTGTGGACTAACAGATCAGTGACTGACATTATGAGGGCGTGCTACTGGAGGTCAAACACGACATTTGCCTCTTTCTACCTCTGGGACATGACGTTAGCATGTGACGACCTCTATTCCATCGGCCCACTTGTGACTGCACAGCGGGTGTCTGTGGGACCGAGGCCAGCAAGGTAGCAAGATAAAGTCCGGGCATACAGTTTTACTCTGCTTGCTGGTGAGTGCATTTTCCTCTCGATCCCTTTCGGAAAAAGGGGGGGGGGGCGTATATGCGACTCGACCTTGAAGTCAGAGTAGCGACAGAGGTTCCCTGTGTACCATAGGCATACAGGTTACGGCTGTTGTATGATCTCATGGATCCTCTTTGAGGTAGAAGATCGGTGATTTCTACTCTGTACTAGTCATCTTGTTCACGGCATTTATTACTTACCACGGATTGTATCAGTTTGTCCGCCAACCTTTCTGTGGCATTCTATGCAAAGAGTGGAAGTGAGGTAAGTTTTCAGCGCAAATAACAAAAAAAATTCACAGGTAAATTTTCTGTTATTAAGCTAAAACTTACCTCACTTCCAGTGATGCCCACCCACCTCCCCTCTGTGATACATCCTAACCATGTATCGCAGTGGAAACAAGGAGGAATTATGGGTAAGTGAGGAGTCAGGTGACTAGCAGGGGAGAGAACTGTGTTATTCAAAATTCTTACTAGATGATTTCATGTGAAACAAGAAATGCAAAGAGTGGAAGTGAGGTAAGTTTTAGCTTAATAACAGAAAATTTAGCTGTGAAATTTTTTTTTGGTGGCACTAGCTCCAGCAGCACGAGTGTGTGGGTTGCACACTCTGGATGTTAGGGAAATTAGGCACGATTTTCTTTGGACATATGTTGTCCTTACTACTATTCTGGAATTTTTGGCCAAGAACCAATCTCTGTACATTTTTTAATTTGAGGGATTTTAGGTTCCCCATTTCCTGTCCTCTGGTCTCGAATCGGATATCTCATGTGCCCGGTTCGCGCCCTTACTGTCTTACTGTGTATATTAATCGCACTAAGGTACTACGTACGTGCTGGGCGAAGGCGATTATTTATAGTACTTTGTTCCCGGAGCCGGCAATAAATTTCAAGAATACTATCTCTTCCTGGCTGTCCAAACTATTAGATTAACCTACAATGAAGTGTCACCGATGCAGGCTACTTTGTATAAAGTCTCTGTTCACAAGATGAGGGCGCTGGCCTGTATGGACCTGTAGGTCAGTAACTGACTTGAGGAGGTTCTGCTAGGGAGATCGCATACAACCTTTGCATCATACTATTTGAGGGGTACACTCTATCAAGGATGATCTATACTCTTTGGGACCCCTAGTGATGGCACAATGAATCACCGGGGTCGGGTTGAAACACAGACACCAGAGGCCTGTGTGTTTTTATCGGTTTTTAATGGTACATGCAGGCCTTATTTTTTGACGCGAACGCTCGTTCAGGTTACGTGAAGGTTACGCAAATCGTATTTTACGCGAACGGTCACCGTTCACGTGGGGCGAATTTTATCTGCTAGCTTATTTTCATAAGTCGGCAGTGTCTGTCTGCACAAACTGGAAATAAAATAAGTGGCGACAGTTATATTTGCGCGTATACCGTGCACTTTCTCTTTCTCCTATTGTCGACTGGCAGGCTAATTTACACGGCCGTGGTTGTTTGATAAATCATGAATTGCTTATGGCCTGGTTAAATTGTTTGTGTCGGAGCGGTTTCGTTTTCACTGGCCAGACAATTACGCATGCCCAGAAGGAAATAGGTCAGCACTGCCATTTACAGCATGTTGACCTCAACACGTGCTGCCAGCACCGGGCGATCTCAATCATGAAGTCTGGTGATCACGGGGGGTGGAAAGACCGTCGCATGCAAATTACAACACCATCATTCTTGGGTTTTGTATTCGAATGAACCGTTACCTTATTCTTATGTCATTGAAATAATGCCACCGTTTTGACGGGTATAAAATATTCATATGATCAAATAAATATGAACTCGTATTCAGCTTTGTTACACCTTTCACCCCTGTTGATTTTGCCAAGTGACTCAAGTGAGTCTATCCCGGCCAGTGTGGTTCATGTCCAAAAACAATGAAAACTGTGGGGGAGATGGATTGTAGTTAAGTTTCTCCGTAAATCAAATAGCATTTCGTTGGTATTTGTTCTCTTATGAACAGTAAGATAATCTTTATTCTTTTCACACTAGTGTAATGTTCTCATGGTTTCGGGAGAATAAATATCTTTTTGTTTGAACAATGGGAAAACAGTTAATTGTGTATGCGTGCTCTTTCACCCCTGGAGTCAAAATCAGAATGGGACAGACATAAGCCTCATGGCAAACTGATGATACGGACTAGAGCGGGTTTACAGATTGGATTTACAGCTGTTCTATTAGAAATTAAGCATAGATTCCGTCGGTTTATAAATGGTATGGCAATTAATCATTAGTGAATACACAATAGTCGTGTGACGGGAAAATATCACGATGTGGCTGTCAAGTGTCGTACTGTCCATGTCAAGCAGTTTGAATTTGCCACAATTACCGGGGCAAGAGAGAGCAGCGGCATTACGTCAGCGTGGTCGGCAGTTATTTTTTTCTCGTATATTGTTCGTGTCCTTGAGCAAATGGTAATATGTATTAAATTTACGTAACCTTTCACGTAACCGATCGGTTACGCAGCGAACTTGGTGCGTAACCGAACGATCGGTTACGTACGCAAAAAATCACGCGAACGGTAAATCGTTCACGCCAGATTTTGAAAAAATAAGGCCTGTACATGTAGAACACGTTTCCACATAAAAAACTCTTTTCTAAGAAGAGGGGTTGGCGTGGGGGAATTGCAGGCCTGGCCTTTGAGGAGCGCAATCGCGCTCCATCACGCTCCTAATTTTCTTTTGAGGAGTGTCATTTTCGCGCACTTCGGTTTGTCACTGACGTCAGTCTGTGTTGTTGTTGTCGTTGTTGTAATACCATCAAGCACTGTTGTTGGGCTGCATTAGGAAAAGCTTAAATTGTTATAATGCCTGTCTCACCTCATGACTTCCCAAGAATAGTTTTGCAGTCTTGCCCTGCCTTTATTTAATCAAAATTTACTTTAATAAACAAAGTAAATGTTGTCCACTTTCCCATTTTTCATGGATGAAAAAGCACATGTTACTTTTCTACCTTTTTCACAAAAGAGTTCCAATCAAGATTTTGACACATTTTCTCTTCATTATGAACATTTAGTAGGCTATCTATTGACCAAATCTGTATAAATATATTTGTGAACAGCTTATTTCTTTACAAACTACAACAAAAATATTGTTTTATCATTGCAAAGTATTTTACTTTGTCAATATAACTTCTGAATAATTGTTTTATATAGTAAAGCAGGGTGCTTGCTACTAAATGGTAAATTTTCCATTTTCTATTTAATATAGAAATGCAATTTGAATCTATTTTTTTTATAAAGTGTAAATGAAATTGGTATTACTAGTATATTCTATGTACCATTACACATTTATTCACTCTCATACAGTATACAAGTAATTCAAGCACTTTGGCTACTAAAAATAATTTTTTAAGGTTTTAAAGTCCCTTGTATTTTTTCTACCAAATCCAACGAATTTCCATGAAAATAAGCACCTGTGCACGATTGTATATCATTAAAGCTTAAAGATAAATGAAACGACTTTGTGGAATGCAAAAGAATTTGTTAATATCTGCAGTCACGTTGGTCAGGTTCTTCCTTTTGATGGGATTAGGATTACCATACATGATGTCCTCACCTGGGGCGTGGCTTAAGGATTAACTGGAGCTGATTAGAAGAAACGAAAACAGTTAATTAAAAATACAGTGCTATTGTGGAATGTGAACCCTCTTCAATGTGCCTTTCTCACTGGCGAGGGGATTTTTGTTGATTAATGTGAAAAAAAATCTGAAAAAAAAAAATCAATGAGCAGAAGTTTACAATTATACATCAATGGTTCAAGATGAATACACATGGCTTATGTATACATATACAATAGGCCTGCAATTGTACTGGAAGATAAGATACTTACAACATCCTGCTCAATTTGTTAAACCGACAGGAGGACTGTGTACTCATTGCATTTTTTCGCACCATTAGTTATTTCAGAACTGCGAATAAACTAATGTGGAGACATCCGTATTTCGCTAGCGCCTAAATTCCTATTGAAACATACAATACAGGGGGAAGAACTCTGGGTGGTTTGAAAACATGGCGACGGTGGATGGGACAAGTTTTTGTCAAGATTTCGAAGCTTCAGTTCACTGAATCAACCTAATTCAACACACAAAGTAGAGTGAATGTCCCGTGGTTGTCGATCTTATATAATTTAAAGTGCAATATGGGGTAAATATTACACAATCAAAGAAATATCACAGTCAACGTATTATGACCTCTCATTGTCGAACACTATGGGCATTGAATATGGGGACTCTAATTTACAAAAATGTCCATTTTTCTGAACTGACTTGCAAAAACTATTCAAAAGTGGTCAGTTTTTACCCCTCAGCCTATTAGGCATGCGGGGTCTTGTCGTTGGCATGTACGTCAGGTCGGTCGTCCGGTCGTCCGGTCGACAGTCGTCAACAATTCTTGTTACCGGCCTAAAAGCCAAACCGTTGCTTCTAGATACTTCAAATTTGATATACAGGATTGTTGGGTGGTCAGCCACAAGCCTATCGAATTTGTGATGAATTTTGCGGTTTCCATGGCAACGTCACGGAAAATTCTTCAACAATTCTTGTCAGCCATTCCAAGGTGACTTCCGTGACAAAAGCTACTCAAATTTGAGTTTTATCATTCTACCTCTTCTAAATTTCAGAACAAAACTGAAATGTTGTATAGTTATGTTGTAGACCTTTCACAGCTCCTCTATTCAGCTTACCAGTTTTTACCCCTCGGCCAACTTTGGCCTAGGGGTATTGTCGTCATCATGTACGGCTGTCCGTACGTCCGTCCGTCCGTTACCGCGATACCTACAGAACCGTTTCATGCATGGCAACCAAACTTATTACATCTATTTATCTTCACGTAAATCAGAAGCCTATCGAAAATGAGTCATCTCGGACAATATTTTGCAGAGTTATGCCCCTTTTACAAATAAAAATCCATTTATGATTTGTTATTGTGATAATTTCAGAACTGTTCCATATACAACATCCTAACGTGATACAGTTGTTTCTCTTGACCTGAACTAGATGCCTATCGAAAATGAGTCGTGTCAGAAAGTATTTTGCAGAGTTATGCCCCTTGTCTAATAAAATCCGTTACCGCGATATCTACAGAACCGTTTCATGCATGGCAACCAAACTTGTTACATCTATTTATCTTCACGTAAATCAGAAGCCTATCGAAAATGAGTCATCTCGGACAATATTTTGCAGAGTTATGCCCCTTTTTACAAATAAAAATCCATTTATGATTTATTGTGATAATTTCAGAACCGTTCCATATACAACATCCTAACGTGATACAGTTGTTTCTCTTGACCTGAACTAGATGCCTATCGAAAATGAGTCGTGTCAGAAAGTATTTTGCAGAGTTATGCCCCTTGTCTAATAAAATCCACTAATTCCTATGTTAAGTTTGCATATAATTTCTATATCATACTATCACATTTATTTATTGATTGGATGACTGATTTATTGATTTATTCTCTTACACAATGCGAAGAATGCCTGCAAATCTGTTTTGAAAATGACACTAGATGCCTATCGAAAATGAGTCGTGTCAGAAAGTATTTTGCCGAGTTATGCCCCTTGTCTAACAAAATCCACTAATTCCTATGTTAAGTTTGCATATTATTTCTATATCATGTTAGTATACTATCACATTTATTTATTGATTGGATGACTGATTTATTGATTTATTCTCTTAGACAATGCAAAGAATGCTTGCAAATCTGTTTTGAAAATGACATATATGTGCCATTTAGTATACATGTACTGTATTTATCTAGCCATGTGTACTGTTGTTTTGGTGAGACATCGATACAGCTCTTTCAATTTATTCCAGAAACAAATTAATTTAAGGGGAGGAAAACTTTTTTTTTTTTTCAAAGAAAGTACACTTACAATACCAGGGGTAAATATTTCTTCCCACAAGCCAATCAATTGGTAGAGACACCCTTACATTATAATAGCTGGGGTTCAGAGCCGAGGGGTTTCGATAGCGCAGCTTCATGTTTTCAATTCTAATACATTTTCATGGAAAAAATGAGGGATGAAAAACGTGACTTCCGTGACAGCTACAATCGCAGATTTATTGACTGAGTAAATGTTTCGTCTAGTTTGTAGCCTCCAAGGAGAAATCAACCATTTTGTCTCCCACAGTAGACCACATGAAAGTTTGAAGATTCTCAAATCAGACAAGGTATCATAGATTAGTGAATTTGTGTTCTTACTGAGCATCGAAAGCGTTTGACTTATGTGACGAGTACGGTAATTCCCCTAATAATTCGATCACCGGAAGTGATAATTGAGGTGATAAAAAATAGAGGTGATCGATTTATTGCAAATCATTGAAAGTGACAAATCCCGAAAAATGCGGGTGATCGAATTGTGAGTTTTAGTAATTTGTGTCATGTTGTTGTTGTTGCCGTAACCCGCTATTGCTTCCAAACGCGGCTCCAAACGATAAATTATTGTCTTTTGATTGATCTGCACCGACGATTTTTCGGAAACTTATGATCGGATATTTAAAACAACACTTTTATCGATAAATCATCAGTTCGTGAGTTACACTATACTCGCGCATGTTGCCAGACTGTCTGTTCATGTTGGACCTACATGCGTCCTAGATTTAGGTCATCTCGGTCATGAATGGAAACGTGTTTAAGTAAAATGCAGAAGACGTGTGATGTATCGACGCAAAACTTTACTACAAGCCAACCAAATCATACAATACTTTTCACAAAATATCAGAGATGCAATATTCGGTTCAGAATAGTTGTTTTGTCATACCGGTAGCTGCAAAAGTTTTTTGTTAACCATTTTTTTTTTCACTCAGCATGGCGGAAAATGTATACACATGGAACTCATAACCTATTCCCTTAATTGGTCAATGCGTGAATATTATTTGAGAGAATGTTATTTGGTTATAATTTGTAGCACGACACACTTGTATTCAACGAACTTTGCTCTGTTTAACAAAATTGTGAATAACGATACGCATTGACACAGAAATAAAACACTAAAGATTCAGGGTTTTTTGTTGTTGCGAATTCTCCATATGATAGAACTATGATCAGAATTAACTAACTGCAGGAGGTTGGAGGCGAAAATGCCCGCATACTTGCTATGCACCTACTTGATCAATAGAACAGAATTTAACGGCAATTTAAGTGGTATTTCCGATGTCTGTCATTTTCTTTAATAAACAGATGATTTGGAAGGACAAATATTAAATGTTTTCCTCCATTTTCCTCTATTATCATCAACTCAGAAAGCATAAACCACAAACCTAATCCAAAATACAGCTTTATAATCAAAAGATTTCCAAAAAGTTATTGGTTGCAGATCCCTCTGCACACGAAAGAAAAATGCCAAATGTATGTCGGTCAAAATTCAACAGATGAAGTTTCACTAATGCTTGTGACTATTTCATATTTAAACTGTTTTGATTTTTGGCATGCTCAGAACTAGGTTCCTGACTGCCTCAAGAGTGCTGGTGACCCCTCTTGTCATGGTTGTTAACTACGTCAGGCATTGCAAAGACAATATCCTCCATCATGTGCCTGGAGTGGTCCTCATTAGATGGCCAATTGTACAGGTTGCTGATACCAATTCTGTTCAGGAAGGTCAGACAAAGATTCCTTTCCTCTATCTGCTGCACCTAGCAGCCAAAGAACAATAGATTAAATAAATCTGGACCCGATTGGGTGGAAACTTTGGCGGCCATCTTTAATTTATGCAAAACCATGAATCTTGTGTATCTCGGAAACCATTTCGCTGTTCAGTGTGAAACTTGGTATAGATTTATCGATACATCAAGAAACTTTAAAGGAATGACCAAACCAGTTTCCCTGATTGGGTGAAAGCCTTGGTGGCCATCTTTAATTTATTCAGAATCTTTAATGATGTATTTCTCTGATACCATTGAAGTGTTCTATACGAAACTTGGTATACAGCATCGATGTATCAAGAGACTTGCAATGAATAACCACATCAGTTCTTCTGAGGGGCGGGAAGGATGGCTGGCCATTTTTAATTTATGCAAAATCATTAATGATCTCTATCTTTGATACAGCTCAAGTGCTCAATGTAAAATTTGGTAAACATCATCGATGCATCAAGAGACTTGTGATGAATGACAGAACTGATTTCTCTGATTGGGCGGAAATCTTGGCGGCCATCTTTAATTTATGCAAAATTTTTAATGATGTATATCTTCGATACCATTTAAGTGTTCTGTATGAAACTTGGTATACAGCATCGATGTATCAAAAGACTCGCAATGAATAACCACGTCAGTTTCTCTGAATGACGGGAAGGATAGGCAGCCATCTTTTAATTCATGCAAAATCATTAATGATCTCTATCTCAGATACCGTTCAAGTGCTCGATGTAAAATTTGATATACATCATCATTGCATCAAGAGACTTACGTTGAATGACAGAACTGGTTTCTCTGATTGGGCGGAAATCTTGGCGACCATTTTAATTTTTGCCTAATCATTAATATCTGATACCATTTTGGTGCTTCATATGAAATTATAAATCATCGATACAACAAGAAACTTACAATTAATGACAACCAATTTCTCTGATTAGGTGGAAAACTTGATTGCCATCTTTAATTTATGCAAAATCTATACTGCATAATTGTGCACCAATAATGTGTGTTTGTATCGATATAATATTTTCTCTTTCTCAATATACCCTACATCGTCCAGGAAAATATATATTGTCTATCCTATGCTACGGTCTAAGTACAGCCTTTGTCATAACAAATCGCCATTCCTTTTTTTTTGCATGGTCCACTCCGTCCATATTTCTGCAGTTGCTCCTATCGTGCGCAAAATTGAAGGCATACAGTAATCCAAATGTGTTGTAGACCACTGAATATATTTTACATCAGAATTCTGTGCAAAAAAGTACAGATGTGTCATCTACCTATATTATACATACTTGCATTCCAATTTTATATATAGATGTGCAAATGGATACTGTCACTTGTGTTTGGTTAATACATGTAGCTTAGAAATTTCTTACATAGCGTTCTATGGGGACCTGTTCTCCATTTAACACCATGAAGCTTATTGTACTGGTCAACGGTGTCTCTCCGCGGACGATTCATGAGAACACCAGTAAACGCCTCGTCTATTACAATTTTGTTTGAATGTGGAATTTACATCTTCAAACTGTTTGCGTGAGTGTCGTTTATTTCTTGGTATGACCTTTTCCGAACAAACAGAAATGAACATATTTGTTGCGTGCAATGAACATGGCTGATGTTGTCATTAGTTCCCGCTAATAACTTTGTTAAATCTAAAGACAACTTCCAAAACATGTTATTTCTGCAAAATCAATTAGATTGTGTCGGATTTTTGTATGAAGTTAACCATGGAATTATTATCCGCCAATGATGAATATTTGTCTTTCATTTGAGTGTAATACATGGAGTCTTCTCCAATTTCACGATATCTCCTATATTTTCATGGAAAATTAGATCTATAAAAATGATTTTGGACACCATTCATATTTACCTGGATCGTAAAATACCGGGCATCTATCGATTTCTCAGTGGATGGGCTTTTCGTTTTTGTGTTTCGCCCACTGAGAGATTCGGCACAATGTTGCCCAGTGAGTAGATGTGGCTCGATTTCTGCTTCTCCTCTCCTCTGGGGTATCTCGCCACTTTCGATCCAGTAATTCGCTATCTCAGATGCCAAATTTTCTAGTTAGTGCCCCAGAGGCGATGAATGAGGCGGAATTCGAGCAAAGTAAAATAAGTATTTAGTATATTGAATGCATTAAGTACACCGCATATTTAATATTATCACTCACATGCTTGTAGAATTTAGTGATTATTAGTTTGTATATATTGGCACGAGTAATTCTATTTCATGTAATGGCGGCTACAACAATATTTATTACAAGAGAGCTCTAATCTTCACCAAAGCTTGGTCAATTGAGCTGTGTATGGCTGCCTGGTCATTTGGTATCATATACTTTATATTTTTTTTGTATTTTGTTGCAACAGTTCCAACTTCCACTACACATCCTGATGGCAATATTTTGAAACAATTTTCTCCTTTTTCGCACGCTAGTAAACAGTTTTGTCTTTGTTCATTATCCCATGGCTGATATGGACAACGGGGAGGGTATTCCTATTAATCTGCTGTCACAACTGCCGTTTTCTGAAGAAGATGAAATCGATTCGCCCATCGATCTCTCACTAGACAGTGATCCCGATCAGTATCTCAAAAATTTCGACAAAATGTGTTTTAATCCTTTAGAATTGAACGATGCAGACACTAATACCTATGCAACTGATGACAATCAATATGAAATATCTCATTGGAACGATATTAATATTCATCAATCGAAATATTATATCGAAGATTCTTTTACATCTCGTGTCAATAGTAACAATATCACTGTTGATGAATCCTTTTCTGTGATACATTTTAATGCAAGAAGCTTGAGGAAGCATTATTCTGAAATTCTGGGTCTTTGCTGTAACCTGAATTTTAATTTTTCTGTCATTGGTATCTCCGAATCCTGGTTAAATCCTTCAACAGAGAAGCTATTTGATATTCCTGGCTATCAACCATTTTGTTCATCTAGATCGACAAGGAAAGGAGGTGGCCTAGTTCTGTACGTTAATGACAATATAGCTAATTGCAATGTTGTTGAAGATCTTTCGTATCACGAAACTGATGGTGAATACGAATCACTTTTTAGCCCACCATCACCAGATGGTGGGCTGTTCAAATCACTTTTCGTCCGTCGTCCGTCCGTCCGTCCGTCGTCCGTCAGTCCGTCCGTAAACAATTCTTGTTACCGCGATTTTTTCAAATTTGGCACACAGGTTCCCCTTGGGGTCTAGTTGTGCAAGAAACCTTTTCTGGTCCGATCCGAAAATCCAATATGGCCACCAGGCAGCCATCTTGGATTTCCCCATGAAACCTTGTTACCGCGATTTCTCAAGAACTACTGCATGGATCTTTTTCAAATTTGGCACACAGGTTCCCCTTGGGGTCTAGTTGTGCAAGAAACCTTTTCTGGTCCGATCCGAAAATCCAATATGGCCACCAGGCAGCCATCTTGGATTTCCCCATGAAACCTTGTTACCACGATTTCTCAGGAACTACTGCATGGATCGTTTTCAAATTTGGCACACAGGTTCCCCTTGGGGTCTAGTTGTGCAAGAAACCTTTTCTGGTCCGATCTGAAAATCCAATATGGCCACCAGGCAGCCATCTTGGATTTCCCCATGAAACATTGTTACCGCGATTTCTCAGGAACTACTGCATGGATCTTTCTCAAATTTGGTTTAAAATGAGACACAGGCTATATAAACTCAGCAAGAGATACCAAAGTGAACACAATTCGATTGACAGGTTGTAAACTTGGGAATAACTGAGATATATATCCTACTCGGGATATTAAATCCAAGTTTGGATATTGAAATTTATCCTAATTGGGATATTTTGATCGATTTTCATGCTAAACGTCAATGGCGAATTTCAGCATCTAAACTACAAAAACAAGATAGAATCTACTTCACAAAACTGCCAATCCGATTGTATATATAATTTTGCTGACTTTTCCTCAGCAAAATGATTCTCTGTGTTATTACAATTACGTGCATTATTTTTTTGTGTGTGTTGTTGTTTGCAGTATATGTCCCATCACTCACCACTGTTGTATGCCTTTATACGAACATGATAACTACGGTAGCAAAATATGCCAGCTTGCAATCATGGAAGTATAAAAATGATATCCAATGTGGGATATTTTATCCCAGTTGGGATATTATAAGTTATACCAGTGCCTTGCGTTGGTATACAAGCTGATATTTCGTCGAGAAGATAAATATTTTCACGAGCCCGAAGGGCGAGTGGAAATATTTATCTTCGAGACGAAATATCAGCCTGTATACCAACATGACCAACGCAAGACACTGGTATAACGAATTTATCACATTGAAGAGCTATTTTCCTGGTTGGTTTATATATCACCAACTCGAAAGAAAAATAGGCATATAACTCAACGTTGAACAACGTAAGACATTGTGAGTCGGACAGGCAGCTTCGATCTCTTTTCGATCTGTTCCGCGATGAACAATAAACTGGATGAAATACTTAGCTGACGTTCCTGTTTATGTGGCATATAAAGCTTTGGATGATAATTTATTTCTTATCTTCATCCGCAAATACACAATTTGCATCGCACAACTTGTTCCAGTGGCGGAACTCGCCCATACAAACTCGCGCAGACAAATTCGCCTGAAACAGGCTTTGTCTGCAGGTGTTGCACGCGCGTCCTTGACTGTGTTGGTATATGGGCACGCGCGTCCTTGACAGCATTGGTATACGAGAATTCTGAATTGGTATACCAACGGTGGCTAACGAAGAATTGCAATACGGTCTAATGCACTATGGTAATTAACCAATCAAAACCCTACAATTTACTCTGAAATGTGATAAATATCCCACTTAGCAGTTTACCCCGACCTGTTGAGCACTACGAGGTTTCATCCAACGACAGCTTTGATTGGCTGACTTAGAGTATTGGGATGTATATGTTTCAGTTTAGATCGGCAGCCATTTTGACACAAGTGAGTTGGCAGATATGTTCTCCTGTATTGTTCATTCATAATTTACATAAAATAAAGAACCCCAAGCGTTTTAGCGGACAACACTGAACTACATAACGGATAATTTCACTGTTAACACTGATGAAACACGCAAGTATGGTATCGTAGTTTGGAATATTGATTTTCTTTTGGAACGAAGGCATTTGTGAATTGTGTTCATCATCATGCATGGCGGTGTTCGATGCGTGACTCACCCTCGTGGTGTTCCGCGACCTGTGCTAAGTTAATTCCTCTGATAAATCGATCACCGGAGGTGATATTTGAGGAAAACAGTGGGGATGATCGATGTATTGCAAATCGAGTGAACCGAAAGTCGTGAAGTATGAGATTGAACCAGCAAGGGCCCAGTTTCCAACACCGGAAGGTAGAATATATTGAACGCGGCTTGTTTCAAATCCACACAGACGATTTTAGTAAAAAAAAAAACTTTCTTTAGATCCAGTTTGTGCTGTTTGTAAAATAAACTAAACAATTGAGAACACTGGAATTCTGTCTGTGACGATAGATGATCATGAAGATTGGAAATTTATTCAGTTCATTTCTCACTGCCAGCTCATATATGCTTGAAATGGCAACAGTCCAGAACCTTCTTTTACTCATTCGTCATGGACACCAAGGTTCCCGATCTAGTTTTGGCTATTTTTTTAGCTTATTATGTGTCCCGACTAATAATGAGAATTTTTTTTTTTTTTTTTTTTTTTTTTTTTTCAAAAACAAAAATTTGATGTGTACTGAAACTTATGTCACTGGTTCAGTATGTGCCCCAGTTTCGAACCACTATATGGTCAGTACCGGCTACCGGCCTCAGTATATGTCTCCAGACCAACGGTAAAGTCGTAATTTATGCCTAAATTTCTGCACTATAGCGTGGTATACAAATTTTTCCCGGACAAACTATGAAGAAGCAACAGGGGTCTCGTTTATTCACGATGTTGTTTTTCTAATTCTGGGTCACACTTCCAGTTCCAAATCGGGCGACCCCTACGAGGGGAAACAACTCCTTCAGGACTGAAACTCGGCATGCCGACCCCCAGGTGGAACAGGAATAACGATTTCAGTCACCTCCGATATAAATTCATTAGTTAATAGAGAGATTGATCATTGAAAAATGACTTGTCTCCAAAGTAGGCAGTTAAAAATCTTGACCGCCATAGCGAATGATATTTTGAAGATTGAGAAGTATAAGAGGTATTTTCTACTCGGCACGAAATATTGGTTACTATTGCTCCCAAGTTCCAAATCTCCAGCAGAAATGAGATCAATCTGATTTCCACTGTAATAAACCATCTTAAAAAATCGGATTTCTCAAAAAATCTGATAAAACGTTCCCAATAGATTTGTTGGTACAGACAATAGAGTTTTAACATCGATAACAACAACACCGCTTCGAAAACTGATTTTTTTGGTCTAAATTTTATAATTTTTAGGGGGTTTTTTCAGATCATTTTCATTTTTTTTTTTACCCTTCGGCCATTTTGGCCTCGGGGTATTGTCGCCATGTGCGTCCGTCCGTACCTCCGTTACCGCATTTTGGGCAAAACCGCTTGAGACACAACCACCAAATTTTCAACACTTATTTATCTAGTGCTAAGTCAGATGCCTATCAAAGGTGGCTCCCCTCGGCCCATATTTTACAGAGTTATGCCCCTTTACAGATATATTAATTTCTATTTCTGTCCTATATGCCTGAACTATATCTGCAGAACTGTGTTCGGTATAGCTACTATATCTTGGAAACCCATTTATATCACTGTATTCTACAAACCAACACTCGTCTCGGCTCATGGAGTTATGCCCCTTTCGGATGTAATGATATTCGATTTTGTTATCTGTAGTTGAATGTACAAGTTATATTTGCAGATCTGTGTTCAGTACAGCTTATTCGTCTTGGTTCTAAGTTAGACGCGGCGCCTATCGAAAGCGGCTCCCTCGGCCCATATTTTACTGAGTTATGCCCCTTTACAGATATATTGATTTTTATTTCTGTCCTATATGCCTGAATGTCACCAACTATATCTGGAGAACTGTGTTCGGTATAGCTACTATATTTTGGAAACAAAGGATTACTCACCTCGGCTTATGGAGTTATGCCCCTTTCAGATGTAATAATCTCTGATTTTGTTATCTGTAGCTGAATGTACAAGTTATATCTGCAGATCCATGTTCGGTACAGCTTATTCGTCTCGGTTCTTATTTGACAGAGTGGTAAGTCAGGTCATCCTCCGTACATGTACATTCACTTTCAGGCTAACTTTGCTCATTTCTCTTGTACTATAACAACCGACATAAGTTCAGTTTCTAGAAATCTTGAAACTTCTGAAACTTAGAAAGATTATATCTTGGTGTTTTCCAGTGTCCCTTTTTCGATCTTTTTCGCTCAGATTCGAAATTCTGTAAACAAAATTACAACTCAATCATCTTAGTAACAATGGACAAAAAGATCCTCTTGTCATTAGCTTACAATTATCGGACAATGGTGGGCGCCAAGATCCTTCAGGATCTCTCGTTGTTAGTATCCAGATTGAAGATAAATCATATACAGTAGGGATTATTTATCGACCACCAGGTAAACATGTACAAATCTTTAATGAAAACCTTCAATCACTCATGAACGTGCTAAAATCCGAAAGAAAAAAATGTATCATTATGGGGGATTTTAATATTGATTTATTTAAAACTGATAAACATGAACCTTCCAGGCAGTTTTTGGAAATAATGAAATCACACTACTTTTTTTCTAAGATAACAAAACCAACTCGGGTAAAAGCTAATTCGGCGACATTGATTGACAATGTATTTCAAAATTTTCATGAAGATAACTTGATGTCTGGTATTCTCCTTTCAGACATAACCGACCATTTTCCAGTTTTCCAAATAAACAAAGCGTCGTTCACTGATAACACATTTACTTTTAGAAGAATTAATCAGGAGCAAATATTAATTTTTGAAGAGAGGGTTAAAAATATAGATTGGAGCGATGTTGCTAATGAAACCAGCGATGTTAATAAAGCATTCAAATTGTTCTCTGATAAATTCAATTTTGCGTACAACGAGAGTTTTCCTGTTGTCTCGTCAAGTCTCAAAATTCAAAATTAGAAAACCCTGGATAACTTATTGTATTCTTACCTCTATTCGTGAAAAAAACAAACTTTACAGGCAACACATAAAGGGTACTAATATGGAAGTTACCCGTCAATATAAACAGTATAGGAATAAATTGAATCATACATTAAAATTAGCGAAGCGATTATATTATGAAAACAAATTTAATCAGTGTAACAATGATATTAAAGGTACATGGAAAGTATTAAACAACCTAATGAACCGCAAAAAAAACACCAGCTTGCCAAATACATTTAACGTTAATAATAGTGATACCTCGGATCCTTCTAAAATTGCGAACGGTTTTAATGATTATTTTAGCTCTGTAGCAACCAAGTTAGCGGAAACAATCCCACCGTCAGCGAACGATTACAAAGATTTTTTGAAGAATAGACATGTCAATGAGTTTCATCTGGAACCCTGTACTACGAAGGATATGGCAGACGTTGTAAATAACTTGAAAAACTCCGCCTCTGGGATTGATGGTGTACGTATCTCGCTTGTCAAATCTGTATTTAGTCTGATTAATTTACCATTATGTCATGTTACTAACTTATCATTCAGACTCGGTGTACATGTAGTTCCCGATCTTTTGAAAGTGGCTAAAGTGACACCCCTGTACAAAAATGGAGCAAAAAACCTATTTGAGAACTATCGTCCTATTTCGGTTTTGCCTTGTTTCAGCAAAATTGTCGAAAAATTAGTAGTCTCTAAAATGTTCATTTACTTCGAAAAATACAATATAATCTGTTCTAATCAGTACGGTTTTCGGGAGAATCACTCCACATTTTTAGCTGTTTTGTCCCTTCATGACAAATTAGTAGCCGCGAGAGAGGCAAAGAAATACTGTATTAGTACATTTTTAGACTTGTCAAAAGCTTTTGATACCGTCAACCATGATATCCTTTTATACAAACTGGATCATTATGGATTTCGGGGAATTTCTAATGACTGGTTCAGAAGTTATTTGTCATCCCGTACCCAATGTACTCAATATAATAATACTATATCAACATTTAAACCGTTATCATGTGGAGTTCCGCAGGGTTCGATCTTGGGTCCGATACTTTTTGTTATTTATATCAATGACCTTGTAGAAGCTAGCCATATTTTAGAAATTATTCATTTTGCAGATGATACATCTGTTATTCTCTCAGACGACGATCCAAACAAACTGTTTGAGAATATGTCTCTTGAAATTAACAAATTGTGCAATTGGTTTTCAAGTAACAAACTCTCTTTGAATATTAAAAAGACTAAATTCATGCTTATAAAACCGACTAAGAGATGTAAATTTCCCAAAACATCAAAACTATTTATTTCTGGAAATAACATTGAGCAGGTTGATCAATTTAGATTCCTTGGCGTATTTTTTAATGACAGACTAAACTGGCTAACGCATATTGAAGAGATCCGGAAAAAACTGAATAGGAATATTGGAATACTACACCATACATGCCATATTAAGGATTGCCTCAACAAAAAAACACTTTACATTCTGTATTGTTCTCTGATATTTCCATACTTGTCATATTGTAATATTGTCTGGGGTAACACGTAATTTTGCAAAAAAAGGCAATACGATTAATTACATTTTCGTCTAAACTCGAAAATATAGCACCGTTATTTCTCAAATTGAAAATCTTATCTATGAAACAATTAAATGACTATCAGATTTTACTCTTTGTTGATAAATTTTATAACCACAATGAGTTATTACCTATCTTATTTCAAGTATATTTTACAAAATTATCCCGTGTGCACAGGTACCCTACTAGGCAAGCAAATCTTAATTTGTATAGGCATATTTATTCATCAGACTTATCATTTTATAGTTCAAAAAGAAAAGGTCCTCGAACATGGAACAAATTACCCTCCCAGCTCAAATCTTGTACATCCATCTCCTTATTTAAATTCCATTTAAAATCTTATTTATTGAAAGGAACAGCTGATTTCTAGTTTCATTTCAGCTGTGTGCGTTTTCAGCAGCTATAGCGGAAGTTGGAAGTTTGATTTTATATTTTTGCAATTTTTGCCTTTTTACTAAAAAATGAATTAATGTTTATTTGCCCCTTTGCATCGGTATTATAGATCAATATAATTTTATATCATTTTGGGATAAAACAAGCCCCTTGGGGTTTTCATCCCGCCTATCATGTATAGTCGTAAATTATGCCCTATTATGCTCTGGTGAAATAAAATATCAAATATCAAATATACCTCTGGTACTGTTCAAGTGTTTGATGCAAGACTTTGTATACACCATCAATACATCATCAATACATCAAGAGACTAAAATGAATGACTAAACCATTTTCTCTGATTGGATGGAAACCTTGGCAGCCGTTTTCAATTTATGTAAAATCATTGATGATTTTTATATCCTTTGTTACTGTTCAAGTGTTAGTATGATGCTTGGTATATGGCATATTCCAGAAAAAAGTAGTCCACACAGCCGTCAAATATTCCCATGCTTCAATATCCTAATTGGCAAATTTAATCTTCTATCTGCTGAGTCTGTTTGATAAAGGAAGACAGTGTTTACCTTCGAATACCAACAAAAGTAGCAAATGTCTGTCGGATTTTTTTTTTTTTTACAATTTATATGTGAAACCATGTCATTTCTTGACGGAATGTAGTCCCGAATATTTAGTGGTCATGTTTAGGGCACTCACGTCCGTAAATAAACAGTGGAATTACCTTCACAAATATGTGTTTCTTCATGTTCAAGTCTTATTCTTCGTTCTTCAATTAATAAACTAAGTGTTGTTCAATAACATAGCTTTGAATTTATGTTGCTGCACATTTTGACGAACGTCATCAAATTCCGTCAGTGGTACTGACGGTCAAAATGTTGACATTTTAGGGAATTAGCTTCGGCTTATTTCCACGCTATTCAGTTTCGCCGGCAATGATGAAAGGCTGTATTTTTATTTCTGTCAAACAATTGAAGTATCTCTTGACGGAAATAAATATAAGAAACGTGTTTTATTGCGAACGTGAATTCAGGCAAAATCGGCAGCTGACATTCGCAGTGAACAGAGTCCTGATGATTGGGTAAAGATCCCGGATGTAGCCTCGTATTCGGGCCTTTTCAACGCCATATTGTCAAAGGAAGCGTGGTAAGTTCAACTCGAACTGGTGACAGAAATAGTAATTCAAATAGTCACGATGCAAACTTTCTGTCCGTAAATATGACATTCGACGACTAAGCATTCAGTGCAGGAAACTATGCACGGAAATCGTGAGGGGTTATCGATTTTATATCCTTTGGTAATGGAATCTGTAGCGGAATGCTGGACCACGTCTCATGCCCGAGTCGTCGTCCAGTTTACGTCATCAAATGGCATGTGCGTTGAGTATTTTTCCATTCTTACGTTATTCTGGACGGAAGTCAGACATGCATACGTCATAGTTGGACAGATTTTGATCGTCGAATGTTAATTCGGGACGGAAAATTACAGTATTTTCACATTCCATCTCAAAAACGCTGCTGATGTGCATTTTATTCACATGAAGTAAAGTAATAATCAGAATAATACATTTAATCGTGGTTATAGCTCATGGTTTGGTTCCCAGTATTGCTGGAGTTAATTCTGCACTAACCGCACACGAATTCCGTCAACAATGACGTTAGAAGTAATGGCGGAAAGTTGACAAATAAAGCACAATGTGACTGTTTCATCCATGATATCCACACAGTTTAACATAGTTTAATCAACTTGAGCCAGCTGCAATTGATTAATCAACACACAAAACAGCAAGAGGTGATAGTATTTTTTGGTCATTGCTAATGTCATTTACTATCCGTCAAAAATGATGTTAGCAAACAGGCAACAAACTTAGCCCGTTATACATTCATGGCCATGCAGTCGAATAGTGCTGCTGCACATGGTATTTACTGGTCGAAATCTTCAAAATAGTTTACATTAAGAAACCTATCAATGTTTATTTACACATGTACAGATCACAAAACCTTGAAAACCTTGGTTTTGGGTTTCACAGCATGTTCCGAACGCATTATTTCATATTTTGAGTTCACAGTTTTGGATAATTTCACTTTGGTCGGTCCTTGAGCAATCAAAATTATAAATTAAATTTATTTTTGCAGCTGCTGACTAATCTATCTAGATTAAATGCTCTTAATGTCCTCAGCCTGTTGTCCAACTAGAATAACAAGGGTGTATGTTACAATCCATTTAAAACTAATATTTTAGTGGTCCATGCTCCCAAAATTATTTCATTGCACTCTGGCACACCCAGGAAGTTAAGCGAAACCAAAATTATGTGTATAACGAACCGTTTTATTTTTTTTATTTTTGGGAGTCAATGGACTACTTTTTTTTGGAATATGCCATATGTCATAGATACATCAAGAGAGAAGTAATGACTGCCAGTATCTCTGATTGGACAGAAAACTTTGTGGCCATTTCTGATTGCAAGTTTTTTGATAATCTGTGTATTTGTCACTTGACTACTTGATGTTCCTGATGTTTTCAAAGTAGTATAGTTCAAATTTAATAGATTGTGAATGGCTGGCACCCAGAGCCGAGGGGTTTTAGATGCGCAGCTTCGTATTCCTATCAAAAACTCTATATTACTTGGCTCTCACTGAAAATCGGAAGACTTTTATTATTGTTCGGATTATTATTAGGGTTCAAGCAAGAATGACTTGAAGCCTTTTTTTTGTTCAGAATATTTTTGTTCTTCTGCCATATTTTTCGCACGTCACGTGATATGTCAAATTATTTATTATAGTTCTCCAATGCATCCAACATCCCACACTGAATTTATCATATTTTAATCTTTTACAAGCCACTGCTAAAGCATCTTCTGCATCTTCTGCAAATCTTTCAGGCTTTTACATATGCATTTACCATTCATTGTGTACCAATATACACGGACTAAAACTGTCTGGCTGAGGGGTTGTTGCATCTTTTAGGTGCTGCCTCATGTTCACGACTACAATATTCATTTCCAGTCACGAATACCTAGGGAACTTACCGTATTCAGTACAGGCTCAATCGAGAGAAA
The DNA here is from genome assembly GCA_036873755.1 of Hanleya hanleyi. Classification (NCBI taxonomy): domain Eukaryota; kingdom Metazoa; phylum Mollusca; class Polyplacophora; order Lepidopleurida; family Hanleyidae; genus Hanleya; species Hanleya hanleyi. The sequence goes on from JAVTVY010049459.1 coordinate 104,431, forward strand.
AAATAGGAAAATCTGTTCACGGGAAGTACATGTATCTTTTGTGGAAAATGATGAAAGAAAGTTCCGAGCAAGTATTAAGGCATTTGCACTATACGATTATAAGAGAGAATGGTGTCTGAATGGGAAGTGTGTGATTGTGACCAAGCTGGTTTGCCTTGGGCTTCACTGGATCAGCTGCAGTAGTAAGGCAGAAACATCAGAAATTATTGGCTTTTATGTCAATGGAAATTTCTGGGCAATGAACCTTTTATTATTTGAAAGATTGTCTGCCTAGTGGAAAATGGGATAATGATAAAAGGGAATTGTTGCCAACCTTGTGCCTCCATCACTCTTACATGTACTCCGCCCACACCTATATACCCTCCAGCTAGAGTAATGATTTCTCCACACTTCCATACACTTCTCCATGTACATGTAGGCTATACATGTATCTAAGGGTCAAAGGTTCTTAAGAACATTTTAATGGTACTGAGCCCTCCTGCAGACACTTTTACACACCCTTTATAGTTTGTCTTTATACAGAAGTTTGCCCTAAACCTATGGTAATGTATATATTTGTTTGAAAGCATATTTTTTAAGCATTCCAAATATATGAATTTGTTCACAGTAAATCTGTATCTTGTGAAGATATTCAAATTTAAAAAAATGAGCCTTCTTTTTCAAATGTGTATTTTCAAAAAAAGTATTCAACTACTCCAACAGAAAATCTGTCTCAGTTTTGTCAATTTTGGTCAAGTTCTTATTCTATTGACATTTAATTCAACTTCAAAGTTCGAAATTGTGAGTTGCTCGATTTTGTAAAGAAAAAATCCATTAAATGTCAATAGAATGAGAACTAGACCAAAATTGATAAAACTGAGACATCGATTTTCTCTTGGAGTTGTCTTCTACAGGAAATAATAATGTGAGCTACGATAAGTTGAATACTTTTTTGAAAATAGCATTTAAAAAATTAAATTAAATTTTAAATTATTTTTCTTTTCTAAATCAGAATATCTTCAAAACAGGTTTACAGTGAACAAATTTAACTATTTGGAATCCTTATGGGATGCGCTTTTAACACATATATACATTACCATAGCTATGCGACATACTTTCAGCTTGATCAAGACAAATTCTATAGGATGTGCAAAAAGTGTGTGCAAGGAGGGCTCATGAAGGGATTTTTCTCTGAGTGGGACCTTCAACGATGAATTCAAAGATGCAGGCAATGAGATAATTTATGCAAGCAAAGACGCATCTGATTGCACAAAATAGTTAAAAAACCATACCCCAAGCTGCAATTACATTTCCCAACAAAATCATTATGTGTGAAGAGAACATTTGCTTGTAGTGATGTTGTTTGACTTCTGTTGACATTGTTGATATTGTGTTTTTGCTGTTGTTTTATCTCGAAGAGCCATCAAATACATGTAACCCTTATCCAGGGATTCATACTGTAGAAGTCATTTTGTTTAGGACCATTCATGGTCATATTGATTTTTTTTCTGGCAAATTGAGTTGTTATTTGCGCTGAAAATTTACCTCACTTCCACTCTTTGCATTTCTTGTTCTACATGAAATCATCTAGTAAGAATTTTGAATGACACAGTTCTCTCCCCTGCTAGTCACATGCATGCTCACACCCATTCTTCCTTCTTGTTTCTACTTTCGTGGCTCAAGAAGGCTATTTTGTTCAGCTCCGTGAAAATTGATCCATTTCTAGCGAAATCACTACCGTTGGATTACCTCAGACTTCTGATATTCTGCAAGAAATCCTTTGGGAAGTATTCTTTACGATTATCAAGCAGTTATGGCTCAAAATATGTCTCAAATGTCATGCATAACATGCAGTGGTGACAAGCCTGTATATGACCTACATTCCAATTGCCTGTCCTGTCACCAGGGTGTAATATGTACCTGGGATACCTGTATCGAGCGGACGCCTGGATACGACGAAGAAGTAAAATCGGTAACAGGTCCAGGTTCGGTGTCGGAGAGCCAGCCATTGCCGATCACTCGATCGGTAATGTCTTATGATTTTGAAAACCTGGGCAAATCTAAGGAGCACCTAATGCTCGGGATTGCGTGATTGCCTTCCTTGAGGCCTGGACTTTCCGTTTGTTCACTAATCAATACTAATCTAGTAACGACTAGTTCCTCTAACCTTCCGGTTTCTCTAGTGGCCTTCCTCGTCCCTCTGCTGAGGCGTTTGTCACTACGAGCCTTCTGAGCCGCCAGAGAGTGAGGTTTCCACAACAACACCAGAGTATGGGTATGTATACAGGTACCTATAATATGCCAAATTTTTTGCCTGCCTCTGAGACGCAGTATCAAGACTTCTCAAGTAGGCCAAATTATGCGGTATCCGGTTGCGAGAATTGCTTCGCCCTTGCGTGGGTTAGCTCAATTCTCTGCTTCCGGTGGTGTTCGTGGTACGGAACCGGCTATGTTACGAATGATGCACCCTCTTATACGTGCTTCTGGTTTACGACCACGGATGCCAGTTCACCGATCTTTACAGTGGCCGTGCTCTCGGCCATGCGTGAGGTCCTCGAGTGTGAACACCCCCCGTCAGGCCCAGCTTCCGGTTCACTCTCAAGTGACTGATCCTACCCTGGCTGCCATTCTTCTCGGAATGGAACAGCATCGGCAGGAAATGAAGGAACTGAGAGAGATGATGACCAGTCAAATCAAGGTCGGTTTGCCACCGTCTCCGAGATTTATTGACCAGTCTATGCAACCGGAAGCAAAATTGATGGGGTCTATCCCTTGTGAGAATCCCTATTGGCAGGAAGCCCGGGAGGATATGGAAGTGGATAGGCATCAGTACAGTAGCTCAGAATATAACGAACCTACCAATGCTGATCCGGATGCCCTCAAATACTATGATTTGATGACGGGTATCTATGACTTAATTCCTAATATGCAGCTTCCGGTCCCACATGCGGCAGTGTATTAGCCAGAAATGGGAAACTGAGAGTGCAAAAGAAATTTTAGGGAGTGCAAGTCTGTGTCTCAGCAAATGAGCCGCGCGTAGCGCGGTGAACAACTAGGCGTGGGGTCTGGGGCCCGCCAAAGAACCTTAGATGCTCAAATATGCTATTAGAGCCATTTCCCAGCATCTGAGAGTCCCAAGATCAAGGTTGACTTTCATCCTTTAAAATAAAATAAAATATAATTTATACACGTTCAAAAAAAGAAGAATTTTTTTTTTTTTTGTAATAGGGTCTGGATCACAAACTGGGATCACATTTTCCCGAAAATGTGAAAAAAAAGAAGAAAAACTTATTCGATCAAATTCAGAAAATTATGTTAAAAAATTAAGTTTGGACAGCGATTGTGATTGTTTCGCTATTTATAAAATAATATCAATCTCTTAAAATTTTTAGTTACTTTATTCTCATGTTTGAAAACTTATCACATTAACACTAACAGTACTCTTTTACAAGAGCTGTGAAACAACCCTGTGCTGTGAAATTGTAATATGGAACTATGAAAGATGTTTAAATTCAGTTTTACCGGGACTCAGTATAATTCAGTTTTGAGTTTTTCTTTAAAATGTATTTACAAATTACAACTCTTGTTCATGTACAATTTAATTTTATCTTATCAATTCAAACAGTTTTATTACCCCTCGGCCAACTTTGGCCTAGGGGTATTGTCGTCATCATGTACGGCTGTCCGTCCATCCGTTACCGCGATATCTACAGAACCGTTTCATGCATGGCAACCAAACTTGTTACATCTATTTATCTTCACGTAAATCAGAAGCCTATCGAAAATGAGTCATCTCGGACAATATTTTGCAGAGTTATGCCCCTTTTTACAAATAAAAATCCATTTATGATTTGTTATTGTGATAATTTCAGAACCGTTCCATATACAACATCCTAACGTGATACAGTTGTTTCTCTTGACCTGAACTAGATGCCTATCGAAAATGAGTCGTGTCAGAAAGTATTTTGCAGAGTTATGCCCCTTGTCTAATAAAATCCACTAATTCCTATGTTAAGTTTGCATATAATTTCTATATCATGTTTGTATACTATTACATTTATTTATTGATTGGATGACTGATTTATTCTCTTACACAATGCGAAGAATGCCTGCAAATCTGTTTTGAAAATGACACTACATGTAGATGCCTATCGAAAATGAGTCTTGTCAGAAAGTATTTTGCAGAGTTATGCCCCTTGTCTAACAAAATCCACTAATTCCTATGTTAAGTTTGCATATTATTTCTATATCATGTTCGTATACTATCACATTTATTTATTGATTGGATGACTGATTTATTGATTTATTCTCTTAGACAATGCGAAGAATGCTTGCAAATCTGTTTTGAAAATGACATACATGTGCCATTTAGTATACATGTACTGTATTTATCTAGCCATGTGTACTGTTGTTTTGGTGAGACATCGATACAGCTCTTTCAATTTATTCCAGAAACAAATTAATTTAAGGGGAGGAAAACTTTTTTTCAAAGAAAGTACACTTACAATACCAGGGGTAAATATTTCTTCCCACAAGCCAATCAATTGGTAGAGACACCCTTACATTATAATAGCTGGGGTTCAGAGCCGAGGGGTTTCGATAGCGCAGCTTCATGTTTAACTACATGTATGCTACACTTTCTTTGATTTTACAAAGTAATTCATGTTTCAAGATGGATTGATCTTTTCAGGTTAATTAAATTTGAAGTCAAACTTGTCCTAGTTAATTAAATTTAAATTTAAACTTGTCCTAGTCTTAGTCCAAAACTGATGGGAATCTTTACTGTAAATGTTCTTTTTTATTTAAATTCAACATAGTAAATGATCACTTGATTATATATTTGTTGATTTTCTACAGAAAAGAGACAATGTATTAGCAAATGTTGTTACTTTACCATCAGAAAGAAATGTGTAATCATCCGTTGATCCATTTTGATCTTGCGCAAAATATCGTTTTTTCCCAACGATTATGACTTGTATGTTTGATCTAGGCACAAACGAATTACTTCCCCTCATTATTCGCGTATTATAGTATTGAAGGGCAAGTAACTCCACCAAGGACGAGTAACTCTGCTGTATGCACACTAAAATGCGCAGTAGAACCCGGAAATAAAAATGGCGGACTACAGGAATCAGGAATCAACGCTCGGCTTTCGAGGCGTAAATTCAGAAAAATAAACGGTACTATCGATGTTTTATTTTGTTTTAGCGCGAGGTACAATCAAACGAATAAACCAGTGGCGATCTTGCGCGAAAACATGGCCGCCAATGCTTGTATCCAAGCCGTGGTCACGAGACAGATGGCTTCCAGGTCGGGTCCAAAAGCAAAGAAGATTAAGAAAAACCCGCCTACCAGTTCCAAGGCTAGTAAGGGTGCTTCTAATCAACAGCAAGGCTAAACACCTGCTTCTTTAGAGCCTAGGTTATCTAGCTTTGGCCACAAGAAGCATGGCAAGGGGAGAGGCAAGCAGTCGAAGAAGGATACCTGATATTTCAGGCCATACCAGGTGGCTTCCAGTATGGCGGGAACATCAAAACATTGTGCTTCCGGGCTCGCCACAACAAGACCTTCCGGCAGGGGGAGGGCTTCAGTTGTTCTGGCTGAACTGGACAATTATCGAAGCAGAAACATGGGTCATTCGAACTATCAGATACAGCTACCGCCTATCATTCGACACGATTCCCCCCTTGACTGCAACTCCCCTTCCATCTCGTATTCCTTTACGAGCGATTCATCTATCAGCAATACAATCCTCTGTGGACAAGCTGATAGAGAAGGCGTCTGTCATCTATATAGAGCTTCCAGTTTGGGACAAAATGCCCGGGTTCTATTCGCCGGTCTTGGTCCCCAAGAAAGAGATGCGATGCGCATGGTTATCAACCTCAAGCGTCTCCCTCACTCCACCGTCACACTTCCACATGAAGTCCTTCCGGTCCATTCTTTCGGTACTCAAGCAAGGGGAATGGGTTACTTCTCTGGATTTAACTTAAGGGATGCATACCTTCATATCCCGATACATCCAGAGGACAGAAAGTACTTAAGATTCATGGTCGGTAAATGACGCTTCCAAATTCAAGTACCTCCGTTTGGCTTTTCTGCTTCCCCTTGGGTGTTTACACGAGTGGTACTATTCCTGCACAGTCAAGGTATAAAGTACCACTTTTATATCGACGACTCCCTTCTAAGGAATGCCTTCAAAGAGCAGTTAATCCTAGAAAACGCAGTTTGTCTTAAGGATACTGACATCTCTCGGTTACCTCCCACATGAAGAGAAGTCAGAACTGACTCCGTCGCAAAGGCACAGATTTCTAGGGGCGGAATACGATACGCTACTAGCTCTCCCCAAACCCCCAGAAGATCGATGGCAAAAGATAACGTCGAAGGTAACTCGATCAGTTCCTCAAGTTATCTCAAGCCAGGGCTCTACACTTTGCTGCGATAATCGGCCTCTTGATGTCAACACAGAACATAACTCCAAGAGGGCGGTTGCAGTTTCGCTCCTTAACTCATTCAGTACTGCAGCTTATCCTAGCTGTCAGCCCTAGATAGTTTCTTAGCCTGGACCCCACTGCTTCCAGCTCAGGGCAGTCAGTGAAGTTGAATAATTGCCTCCAAAACAGAAGGCGTTCATATGTTTTTGTCTGCATTTCAGATCCCAGACATTCTGAAACTTATTGCTTTATGTCTTTTTTTAAATAATATATTTCAACAAAAACTATGTGTGTGTATTGTTTTCCTCAAGTTCCAAATAAAAATCAGTAAACTCACCGACACGTTCGTAATTTGCAAAATTATACTGCCAATGGCAATCGCCGGATGTTTCGATGAACAACAACAACCACGTAAAATGAAAAAAAACCTGCACAAACCTTCGTAATTTCCAAAGATTGTGAGCATATATTTCTTTGATTACAATGCAGCCCTTGAAATTAGCAAAATTTTGCGACGACACTAAAGTGCCGTTGCCAATTTGGTTTACGATGGCATGGCGGCGGCATTTTTAACATTCGTTGCAAACAGTTTCAAAGAAACAATACATGTACTTCGAGGTTGATTTCATGATTTTTACTGAATAAAATCATTGAATTCGCGGTTATCTTTTTTACCCCATTACTGTGACAAATGTGACAATCTGCATTATGTCACTTGACTCAGCCGTGGTCTTGACATTTGCACATGTGCGCGACTGGAACTTTTTCTGACAGTTTATTCTGACACCGGTCTGTGTTGGCGGGTTCTCGCAACCAAAATAACATTGCAATCAACTATTATTATTGGTGGTTATCACTGTTTGCTATACCACTGTTCGTTCAGAAGACTGATTCTCCGATGGGACGGTTAAAACTTTTTTCAAGGATGATTATTTTTCGTTGCCCACATCAGCACATGTGAGGGGAGTCAACAGGTGATGTGACGTTACCCCTGTGAGGCTCTGGTGGATCACGGGTCATTTTTCTTTATTTTTCATAAATTTATCGAAATTATGAGCTGGAAGTTTTGGCAAAATATTCACAGTCGTAACCACTTCGGATATCCAAAAAAAACACCACCTGTCTAGCTAAAGCGACATTTAATTCCATATAAATTTATAACATCAACAACATCAATTTATGATAGAATATACCACAGACATTAGCAACTCCACCAGAACCTCGCCTTTCCGGGTCTCACTGGTTTGACCCAGATACCGTGTGTGGTGAATATGCATGCTGGGTATATGGATGCATATAGACAAATTGAATGTGGTTTGATACAATCACACGGCAACGTACACATCGACAATAATTTATTAAAATGACATCGCCATATTTATTTATCAAATGAACTTGATAATGAACAATTCTATTAACAACTGTAAATTAGGTCACGAAGATCCACATCACGTAATTTCTAATGATAAAAAGTTGCCGTCGTCAATTTGCCGTCGTAAAGCCAGGCTACGGCAGCTTTTGCGACGGCATTTCCGAATGCCGCCGCTAATTTCGAGGGCTGCAATGCCCAGCAATAACCGATGAATACTCATTTATTCATGGACATTTGAAGAGTTTGAGGTTTTTTTTTGAAGGTTGTTTTTCTTGATCTAGGTCACGTTGGAAAGGTGATTCCCTGGGCTTTCCCAATCTCGTCATAGTTACAATGGATGGCTAATATTACGAAAGCTATGATTGGATATAAATATCATTCATCCGATGAATCTGTCGTATGTGCCAATGAACCACACCGACACTTCAGCGCTTCGGTTGGTTGTTGTTAGTCATGTGACTAAAACGAAGGCACGCGATTGATCAATTCAACCATTACAGTTCGTTTCTAGCATGGCGCGAGATGAAAATGGCCAATATTTACCGACACATGTGTTGAGAAAATGTGGAAATAAAGTTTACGGAGTGGATCTGATGGATTTCATCTACATGGAACGATTAGATGGTCTCTTGGATACATTATACTTCAGTAATAGAGAGATTTGAACGGGATTACTGAGTGAACTTAAATTCTGCAGCAACATTTACATGTACTGACACGGTAAAATTGTGAGAATTTTGTAGTTCCACATTTTCCCCATCATTTCTTCGTTTGATTCTCGATCTTGTTTTATTTGTTTGTCAAAATGAAAAGATTCTTTGATAATCCGAATGTTGAAGGTTTAGGCTTTTCAAAAATATATAAATTTGGGCAAGTTTCACTCGAGGTGCTCGCGTAAAATGCTACATTGCAGATGGAGTGGGGTTTGATTTGACGGTAAAGCAGCGATGTCGCCTTTTGGCGTCATTGGGGTTGGGGAGGCTCTAAGAAATTACGCCAAAAGTCGTCAACGGGGTTGAGACAGGGAATTATTTTGTCGCCTTTTGGCATCATTGGTACCGAATGAGTTAATGATTTACTTCAATCATCAGTGGGTGGAAAGGCAGTTGAATCTGTGGATACGGTCACGCCTCTTGTCAAACAGTGCCTCCAATGGTGGCTGGATCCACTCAATGTTATGCCGGGTGTGTCCCTACTTCCATTTTGTCCAACACATCATCTGTTCACGGACGCATTGATGGAAGGTTGGGGAGCCCACCCCGAGTCCAAGTCGATATCCGGGTTATGGACAATCGAGGAACGTGTTGGTGTTTATGGCAGTGACACATGCCGTCCGCATGTGGGTGAACCTGCTGGTTGCGACGGACAACACATCAGTGGTGTCCTACATCAACAAGCGGGGGGGACGAGATCTCTGCAATTACAAAGCCAAGCGGAAATCTCTTTCGGTCTGTGTTGGGAAAACCACATATCAGTGTTGGCCAGGCACATCCCGGGAGTTCTGAATGTCTTAGCGGACTCGCTTTCTCGACGGAATCAGATAATTCCCACAGAGTGGCAACTTCACCCAGCCATACTGAAACATATAGCTCATGTCTGGGAGATGCCACACATAGATTTGTTTGCCACTCGGCACAACAATCTGTTGCCGCTGTTCATGTCTCCGGTTCCGGATCTGTCGGCATACGCAGTGGATGCCCTCCGGACTGGTCAGGCATGATAGCATATGCGTTCCCTCCTCCAGCTAACCTAGCGAAGGTACTCCGGAAGATCCATGAACACATCTGTGTCGTATACCTAATTGTTCCGTGGTGGCCAGCAAGGCCATGGTTCCCGGACGTACTGGATCTTCTGGTAGATGTACATGTACCGAGACAACTTCCGGTATGGCACAACCTATTATGCCAGCCCGGGACGTCGATATTCCACAGCCAGCCAGGACTGTTCACTACCACGTGTGCAAGTGCTCAAGGCCTTGCCCTACCTCATACACTCATATATTTTGGCAACTTTCATCATGCTACACTTATTCCACCCATCAAGTACCCTTGAGAACATTTCCTCACAGCTGTAACATCGAGCCCCACCCTCTATCTCTTAAATTAAGCCTCTTACCCTGATATATTCTTGGAGCTTGCATCATGCTACACTAATATTGAACCCATCCACTACCCCGGAGAGCATGTTCCGAGCCTCACTCACTATCTCCTAAACTAAGCTTCACCTGACCCCATACCTCCATATTTTCTGGGGGCTTAGATCATCCTACACTTATTCAACCCATCCACTACCTTCGCATGTCACCACCAATGGGGTACCAAGTCCCACGCTCCATCTCTTGAACTAAGCTTAACTTGAGACCCTATCCCCTTGTCTATTCCGGGAGCTTACATCGGGTTATACTTATTGAACCCATATCCACTACCCTTGGTGAGCATGTCTTCATTCTTCATCCCCGGTACATACTACACCCTGGGGGTATATGCCCCTCTCCCTCACCCCCGGAACAGAGCTCCACCCTCTACTGAACCGCTGTTAGTTTTGAATTTCATGTCGCCTTAAATGAAGGACAACATTTCCTTCAATTTTGGTATCAAACCATTCTATTCCACATCTTATGATTTACCCTAAAGTTTTTGCATTCGAGCCATATTTTATTTCAGATATATAATAATAATAATGAAGGACTACATTTTCCCTTCAATTTTGCTATTAAATCATTTCATCTCGCATCATATGATTTACGGACATCCAATAAATTTTAGCAAAAATTTTAAAGCTAGGATAAAATGAAAATACATCTTATTTTGGATGACCTATTTTGATTAAAACGATTTTCATTATGTCTTAATATAACTCTTCATACAGCTAGGTTTCATCATTAAACTAACAAACCAGCAACCAAATAAAAACTTACAATAAAAATGTACACAAACATGCTACATACAAACATGCTACATACATGTACATGTATTCATCAGATATACAACATGAGATGTATAAGATTAATTTTGGTATTATTTAACTCTTTCCCCCTTAGACTTGTGGGGAATTTTCTCTCTCTGACCCATAATAGATTTGTAATGGCGTAGACATTTCAATTTTCATACTTCTCCCGCGATGTAAAATATCCCGTTTTATGTCCCATGTCATGTGGAGAAATATTTACCAATGGTCTCCCACAGACCCATTCTACGTAATTTGTTCACGTTTTATACCAATATCAGCAACATTTATTCTAAAAATAAGTAATCTTGCGAGAAAATGTGTCTTGTCTGCTTTCCGTCTGTTGGAAATCACGAAAAAGGCGAAGAAATTGTCGCATTTTAGTCACGTTTTGCAGCGTTCTGTTGTTGTTGTTCCACTGCAATTCCTATGTTATTTTACATGTATACCATTGTAAAGCTAATTTTCCGTACATTCGGGATTTGACGGAGACATAACGAGATGGCAGGTTTTGAACGAGCTAAAACTGAAAAAGTCCCATATACTTTCGCGAAGGAGAATGACGACGATAATAAATATTCATAAGGTGAAAATAAGACAGCTCACTGATTGGCCAAGGTTGAGCGAGGCCCGGTGTAATTGGAGGAAGAGGTCACGTGGTGACGCAGTCGCTATGGTCACTGTCGGACAAAAGACCGGCTGGGAAAGAATGGCGGATAAAACATTTATGGCGAAGACAACAGGTCCTGGGAAAATGTGTAAAATAAACTCAGATGGGCAGATTTGACGAGCTAGTCATCAAGGTTAGATACTTTGGTAGTTTATACTCGCGTTACGTGAAATATTCAGGAATTTGGAAGCAGATTTTACTATTTTTCGAACGTTTCTCTTGGAGCAAACCAAACACATTTGGTGTCAAATCGCGCATTTTCCATCTATTATTTCTGTTCGTCTCCCGATTTCATTTTACCTTTACTACAAAATATACCAACTGTCCATATAGTCAGATTTATTGAAATTTTGGCTTTCTGAAAATGTATAGTTTTAATAAAGGTTTTACTCAAAGTAAACGCAAAAACTTGCAAGAATAATTCACCGCATGGGAACTTGGTGACTCGTCAAAACCCGTCTTCATGGGTTAGGCGAACACTCGTCAAAACACGCTTACATAGGGATCTACACAAGTCGTCAAAACCCGCTTATATGGGGGAAAGAGTTAATCAGTATTATTCCCTGGTCAGCCAATGATGCCTCTCCTGCACCTTACCCATAGAGTACGCTTAACTTTGATTTCAGCGGACTTTAAACATGATGACAAAGGCCAGCAGGCAGACAGTTTGATGGCTTTATGTAACACCGAGGGGATTTGAATTGTAGGCTGACAGCAGGCGGACTTTAAGCTTCATTTAACACTAACTTCATTTCAAATGCTGCCACATTCTCTGATCGCCTTTTCAATCCGGCCATTTGGTTCCATTGAACGCTAGTTAATAATCAGTTTGTGATATCTCAGTCTAGCAGTGCACATTATTATATAGCATTACATGTGTATGATTGGAAACATTTGTCATTATATTCTTCTATGTGCATACAAATGTTTCATGTTTACCACAATGCTGGTGTCCCATTCCATATTGTAATTATTATATTGTACTAGATTTGTCAGAGAAGGGACACGTGTATCATGACACAAACTTACCCCAAAATAAGGCTCCAAATTGCACACCAATTCTTCCTAACTATACATGTATTCATAAGACAAAATGAGATACATGTATAAACTTACTTTTGGAAAAAAAACTTTATTCATGTTATTTCAAGTTTTAAGCTATAGTTTCTCTTTTATTCCAACCTCAAAATCATGTCCACATAAACTTTATAGGGATCTATGCAGATGCAGATCCCATTAGGGATCGGGATCTATGCAGAGATCCCTCATAAAGTCTTCTTGAATTTGGCCTAGGCTGCCCAGTAGGGTCGTCCGAAGTACTCCCCTGTCCAACATCCGCTAAAGAATGTAATCAATTCGTTCAAGTTTCTTTCAAGTTTTTTTCAACCAAAAGTACTAATATAAATTGTGTCGGTGGCTTGTTTTGAACTTTATTTTGATGTTTTGTGTTATTTATGATCATATCACATGTTTGGCAGATTAATGCGCGTATGAGGCCATACATTAGTGGAGACTATAGCCGCTGTTCGTTATTATACCCCCCGACACGTAGTGTAGGGGGCGTATACTGGTTTCAGCTTGTCCGTCCGTCCGTCCGTCCGTCCGTCCCAGCGTACGTCCGTCCGTCCGTAACATTTCGTTTCCGGAGCATAACTTGACAACCGCTACTTGGATTCCTCTCAAATTTGGTATGCAGCTACCATACCATGAGACCTCGCTTGGGATTGCGTTTGGCGCATGTGCGTCGACAGGTGGCGCCACCTAGGGTCAACAGTTGATGTCAGTCCGTAACATTTCGTTTCCGGAGCATAACTTGACAACCGCTACTTGGATTCCTCTCAAATTTGGTATGCAGCTGCCATACCATGAGACTTCGCTTGGGATTGCGTTTGGCGCATGTGCGTGTACAGGTGGCGCCACCTAGGGTCAAAAGTTTCTCATGTCAGTCTGTAACATTTCGTTTCCGGAGCATAAATTGACAACCGCTACTTGGATTCCTCTCAAATTTGGTATGTAGCTACCTTACCATGAGACCTCGCTTGGGATTGCGTTTGGCGCATGTGCGTCTACAGGTGGCGCCACCTAGTTTCTCGTATGTCAGTCCGTAACATTTCATTTCTGGAGCATAACTTGACAACCGCTACTTGGATTCCTCTCAAATTTGGTATGTAGCTACCTTACCATGAGACCTCGCTTGGGATTGCGTTTGGCGCATGTGCGTCTACAGGTGGCGCCACCTAGGGTCAAAAGTTTCTCATGTCAGTTCGTAACATATCGTTTCCGGAGCATAACTTGACAACCGCTACTTGGATTCCTCTCAAATTTGGTATGCAGCTGCCATACCATGTGACCTTGCTTGGGATTGCGTTTGGCGCATGTGTGTCTACAGGTGGCGCCACCTAGGGTCAAAAGTTTCTCATGTCAGTCTGTAACATTTCGGAAAAGTCAGTCTGTAACATTTCGTTTCCGGAGCATATCTTGACAACCGCAACTTGAATTCCTCTCAAATTTGGTATGCAGCTGCCATACCATGAGACCTCGCTTGGGATTGCGTTTGGCGCATGTGCGTCTACAGGTGGCGCCACCTAGGGTCAAAAGTTTCTCATATGTCAGTCCGTAACATTTCATTTCTGGAGCATAACTTGACAACCGCTACTTGGATTCCTCTCAAATTTGGTATGTAGCTACCTTACCATGAGACCTCGCTTGGGATTGCGTTTGGCGCATGTGCGTCTACAGGTGGCGCCACCTAGGGTCAAAACTTTCTCTTGTCGGTCCGTAACATTTCATTTCCGGAGCATAACTTGACAACAGCTAATTGGATTCCTCTCAGATTTGGTATGTAGCTACCTTACCATGAGACCTCGCTTGGGATTGCGTTTGGCGCATGTGCGTCTACAGGTGGCGCCACCTAGGGTCAAAACTTTCTCTTGTCGGTCCGTAACATTTCATTTCCGGAGCATAACTTGACAACAGCTAATTGGATTCCTCTCAGATTTGGTATGTAGCTACCTTACCATGAGACCTCGCTTGGGATTGCGTTTGGCGCATGTGCGTCTACAGGTGGCGCCACCTATGGGCAGAATTTTCTCAGTTGGTCCGTAACATTCCATTTCTGGAGCATAACTTGACAACGGCTGATTAGATTCTTCTCAAATTTTGTATGTGGCTGCCATACCATGAGACCTAGCTTGTGATGTCGCATATGCGTCTACAGGTAGTAAGTTTAATATCTCACTTCCCATTTACTTCCTTTTCCTCTTCAATGTGGTTAACCAGATGACAGTAATTCGCCTATCTGTTGCAATGGCCCATTTCAAGTCTACACGGTTCTAGTGGTAACAACAGTTAGGTAAAACACTATATGCCTGCATAACCCCATTCACAACAATCATTATTAACATCAATTTTCAGAACAATCCATTGAACTCATCTGAGTATCGTCACGACACATGCATAGACAATCCGTTAACCACATTCCAACCGAGCGAGGTCTCATTGTCAACTAGTTACATACCCAACGCATTCTAAATGAACTTACCCGTAAACTACTATAACATGTATACTTATATTCCACTACAAATACACGTCAATTTCTATCAAATGTGCATCCGGGGGGTATCTTGTAAGCATGCTTACTGATCATTTCCACCGCCACAATCCCATTCAACTTACTCGTGAAACGTTAACCACCACCATGTATCTATGCCTTACGGGGGGTATCTTGTAAGCAGCCTTACTGATCATTTTGATCAAATGTGTGCATCCCTCAGACTATGCTCTAGTTTCTACAGAGTTGTTTTGGTAAAATTTACCTTAAATTCTTGGAGAAGACTTGGAGTAGTCTACGAACGTGAAAATCATGGTTTTTCTCATCAGTAAACTTTGTCAAAGTTGTCGAAACGAATACCATTTTGAGCACTGCTATTATGGGATGACAGGAAGATAATTTCCGGGGGCTCGACCCTAGCATGGCATGGTGGTTGGTTGATGGTCTCGTATGTTAATGTATGCAGCACTCTCCTCGCACCGGTTACTGGTAAGATTTCCAAACCCAACCTCATAACTGGGCGCCTACTTGCTGAAGTGTCTGACATTCATGCAAGTGTCTTGGGTGTAAGGTTTGTGTTTCAAGGGACATGTGAACGTGGTTCAAATTGAACACCAAACTGCCAGCAGTGGTTTGAAGAACTTGCACATGCGTATCAGCCCAGTGAGCAGGTTGGCTTAACACGTGCACGACTGCCCATCGTTCAATCAGCAATAAACGTGGGAATGTGAGGCGCGTGATATCGTAGACTGGCCAGTGCTGCCGGGGCGAGTGTGTGCACTTTTCCTATCATTCTGTCCACGTGTGTATCTCGTTTCACTCTCGTTCGATCTCGCTTTGGGCTATGAAAACCCCAATTTTCAACACTTGATTTGAGCATGATTCACTTAAAGGCAAAACTGATGGATAAATAAAACAAACTTCACTGACACATGCTTCAGTGACACGATTTGATGAGATTGACTGTACATGTCTGGCAACATCTCCAATTCCAAAGCTATGCGAAGCTATGACCTGTCGAAAACGAAACCAGAACAAGTTCAACGATTCCTAATTTTTATTTCGGAGAACACAGGCTGATTATAACCTTTCCAGTCAGTATTTTAATCCAAAGAGAATTGTGCCTTGCTTACACGGGCAGTTAACATGGACGTTGCGCTTACCGTTTGTCCATTTGACCGTTTCGACTTGAAAATTACGGAACAGGTTGCGCCTATACTCAGGGAACACAATGGACTTGAAAATTAATGCAAATGCCAAAGATTAGCAAAGCATATGGTGAACTTTGACAAATAAAACCAGAAATGGCATATTGCAACAACAACCATGACACATATTGGCATCTTGAATAATCTTCTGGGATTGGAGCCACGGCATCATTATTTTATTATTATTATTTTTTTTAATTAAGGGAGTAGCTCATGATTATTTCCATGTGCTTATGGGGCAATGACAATGTCATTTATGGAGTTCCTCAAAACGGGCTGAATTTCATACAAAAGTTGGCTAGACACCTCCAAATACATGTAGGATAAAAATAAAGCATCCATATCTGCCACGACAATTCAAACCATTTATGTGTTTAGCTGTTCCAAAGTAAGTGAGTGAATAGAATTTAACGTCACTTTCAACAATATTTCAGCTATATCACGACGAAGCAACTAAGCACCACCCAAAACCTAAAACATTGAGGACAGCGCACAAGACACAGACAGGACGCTTACATGGTCCAATAAAGACAAGTGATATTACAGTGCTAGACATCACATTATCAAGTTCTTGTTGCTTCTCAGCAAAATGCATAATTGAAGCAACAGGAACTTGAATCCATTCAACCACCCGCTCCAAAGTGAGTAGGACTGGAGCCTATACTATGGAAAAAAAATTGGGCCTTTCAGATTCAATG
This sequence comes from Hanleya hanleyi, assembly GCA_036873755.1. Lineage (NCBI taxonomy): Eukaryota > Metazoa > Mollusca > Polyplacophora > Lepidopleurida > Hanleyidae > Hanleya > Hanleya hanleyi. Next base: position 121,285 of record JAVTVY010049459.1, read on the forward strand.
GGTGGATAGCAAAGGGGTCTCCATGGACAGGAGATTATGCATGTGGTATTCTCATGAATAAATCCATATTCACTTCCAACAAAAGGCTACCTTACAAATGCCTTACGGTAGATACATGTATGAACCTCCAGGGATATTTCCCATCTCCACCCCCAATCCCCCTCCCCCATTCGACATCAGGCCAAAAGACCTTATCCAGTTTCCGTTTAAAAATTATTTTCAATCCATCCATTCTTGATCTCAACTTATTTCGTCTCACCGACTTCACTGTCGACACCTTAAAAATATGTAAATGAACTTTACACAAAAGCATCATGGCCACCATGGGATGCATGGCTCATCAGAGAGATAAATGACACGGGTTATCAACCTAAAAAATTCGACCATAGCCGGACAAGTTATTACTGAAGGTGATAGTTTAGAAATGATCGTGATCTACGCCCTTAAGGGTCGGTTAGAATTGTAGTTTGACATTGTTGTTTTTGTAAGAAATTGTATCACTTTTCAAAATTGAAAATAGTAAATCACATCAAGCTCAAACTTCGCAAACATGTAATTGAGTATTAGTAGATGCAATATTGATGCCAACCAGGTGTGAACTTTGTCAATTTCAATCTGTTTGAGAAATTTTTAAAAGTTTTGAAATCAGAGAAAAAGGCACTTCACAAATGTTTAACATTTTTATGCCCCCCCCCCCTCTCTAATTAGAGGGGGGCATAAGTAGAGGGGGGCATATAGCGATCGCTTAGTACTTCTGTCCGTGCGTCTGTCCATCCATCTGTCCGGACGAATTTCTGATCCGCGCAATATCTTGGTTAATATTTGATCGACAGGATTAAAACTTGCATGAAATGTGGCCAGTGCCTCGTAGTTGTGCAGCGTAAAGTTTTTCCGAGTTTCGTTTTTTTTTAAAGAGCTATGGCCCTTTATTCCTAAAATCTCCGTGAATTGGGACTTGTCCGAGCTGGATCTTGGTTAATATTGTATGAACAATTATGAAGTTTGCATGATATGTGACCAGTGCTTTGCAGTTGTGCAGCATGAAGTTTCTCCGTGTTTCACGTATATTTTCAAGAGTTATGGCCCTTTTGTTCTTGAAATCTTTGTTAATTGGGACTTGTTCGGGCTGGATCTCGGTTAATATTATATGGACATTTATGAAATTTGCATGATCACTACCCAATAGTTATGCAGCGTGAAGTTTCTCTGCATTTCGGTTATATTTTCAAGAGTTATGGCCCTTGGTTCCTCAAACCTGACTGACTGGGAAATATATTTGTCAACGTTGGATCTCGGTTAATACAGAACAGAACAAGGGCCGGGCAGTGTTGGACTGAAGCGGAATGGGGGGCATACAATTAAGCAATCTCTGATTGCTTATTTCCTGCGTGTATTATTTAAATATTGACCGGTTAATTGCACCAGGGCAACCCAAATTAAGTGTTAAGTTTGACGTTCCTGTGATTTATTTCCGAGATACTGGATCTTTTTTAGCATGACACCAACCCGTGTCTACAACAACAACTTTGTAATGCATGCAGTGGACACTTAAATTTATGAAAAAATATCATATTGCAGCGCCGTGCAACCAGAGTCTTGGCCGAAATTGGGCCACCTCCAAGATTCAAGATCAGCGTGTACTCGCCAGTGCAATACAGCCAAGTCAGCAGGTCGATGTATTTGAATAAAATACCCAGAATAATAGATCCCTGTATAAGCCCATGGGCCTAGTTATAATAAATGTATTGTCATTTCTACCAAATGGTTCACGTTGGTGTTTCGTATGATTTACACTGTCCCCTGTCATTGCTCTCCCTTGGGTAGATTGTATACACCGATAAAAGTCTGCTAACAGGCAGTCTAACATGCGCACTGATTGCCTGAATTCGAATCATGATGCTCTCCAATAGAAGCACTCTGATCGGTTAATATATTTTTACAGCGAGTATAGCCCTTGGATATCTTATTATACAAATCATAGCAGGCCCATTTGTATGAACTCTAAATTGCACCTTGGATTTACATGTATTTCCAGTGTTCACTCCATTTTTTGTCCCCCGCCGCAACGCGGCCGGGGACTTTAAGGGAGTAGAGGACGTTCATTTCTAGAGGTTGAAAGTTTTTTTAAATTTCAGGATTTTTTCATCAGGTTAGGAGAAGATGATCCATGAAAAAAAAATATGGGGTCCGTATTGCATTTCAGCAACATCGGCCTGAAGGTGGCGCCACTGGGTCAAAATAGATTTTTTTTCCGTGTACATCTGTTCGAAGCGATAACTTCCTAATGCTGTGTTGGGTTATTCCGAAAGTCGGAATACGCATTCCTTGCAACAGGACGCCAGTCCGTATTGCATTTCAGCAACATCTGCCTGAAGGTGGCACCACTGAGTTTCTCTTCTTCTTGTCCGTTCCAGTCAAAATGGGCCTTCAATTTTGCTATATGAAATCATTCTATTCCACATCATATGATTTACCCTGAAGCTTTTGCATGAACCATATTTTATTTCAGAAGTATAATGTGAAATAACTGGCGGGGTAATCCCTGATTTTTGAATTTCATGTCATCTTAAACGAAGGACAACATTTCCTTCTATTTTGCTAACAAATAATTGTATTGCACATCATAGGATTTACCCTGAAGCTTCTGCACGAATCATTTGTCTACACACGTATATTACTATATTAATTACAACTGTGTTCCTAATGTTTGGGTGCACACTGCGCATATGATCAATTTCCTGAATTGAACTGAATTCAACCTTGTTGGTCTTCAGACTGACAGATGATGGCGTGCAGTTGTCAGTGCAGTTGTTCATGTACAGGGAGCTTTCTATGAATGAGTTGCAACCCCAAAAGGCTTACAATTTATCAGGCACAGACCCATGTTTTTACCCCTCGGCCATTTTTGGCCATTTTTGGCCTTGTACGTCCGTCTGTCCGTACGTCCGTTCGTGAGCGAGATAGCCGGAAAACTGTTTCGCTGATGAATTCCAAATTTGGTATGCTTATTTGCCTAGTCTAGGACCAGAAGCCTATAGAATTGGGACCTGATTGGGATCTTAGCAGCCATCTTTAATTTCATGCAAAATGGATAATGATCCATATCTCGGAAACCATTCAACTGTTCAATACGAAATTTGATATACATCATCGATACATCAAGCAACTTTCAACGAATTACCAAACAGGCTTTTCTGATTAGCTGGGAACCCTGGATGCCATCTTTAATGCATGCGAAATCGATAATGATAGCATACATATCTCTGTTACCATTCAATTGTTTTATATGAAGGTAGGTATATATCATCAATACATCCAGATACTTTGAATCGGGACCTGATTGACTGAAAACCTTTGGTGGCCATCTTTAATTTAGGCAAAATCATTAATGATCTATCTCTGATTCCGTTGGAGTGCTCAGTGGAAAATTTGGTATACATCATTGATGCATCAAGAGACTTACGATGAATGACAGATCTGGTTTCTCTGATTGGGCGGAAATCTTGGTGGCCATCTTTAATTTATTCAGAATCTTTAATGATGTTTATCTCTGATACCATTCAAATGTTCTATACGAAACTTGATTTACAGCATCGATGTATGAAGAGACTTGCATTAATGAATAACCACATTAGTTCCTCTGAGTGACGGGAAGGATGGGCAACCATCTTTAATTTATGTAAAATCATTAATGATCTCTATCTCTGACACTGTTCAAATGCTCAATGTAAAATTTGGTATACATTATCGACGCATCATCTCGGTTACTTCTACACGATGTGCCTAGGATACAGTACTATACTATACACAATTTTTTGTAATTCAGCATCGCAGAAACCACCATCGATTGCATTTTCAATGGTAAAAGGGTCAGGAAAGAACTAAAAATACACTCCAATGCAGAGTGATTTTGATTGACGCCAGAAATCGCTCAGAACGCTTCTTCGGCGATCTAGACCCCAGGAGCATCTGGGGCCTGGGCGGCCCCTGGATCCTCACCTAAAGTGCAATGATAGTGGCCGTACCACTTTGAATTTGCTTCCGACGCCCCTGTATTAACAGACAGTGTCAACGTACTGTTCCAGCTGTCTCCCGTTCAGTGATTGGTCATTCGACCCCGCCATTTTAAACTAATACGGGCATTTTCATTGGATCACTATTAGATAAGACCCACCCCAATCTTCATACATGACCACGTGACTGTCTCAGTTGACTGATGACATAGCGCGGCCTCGTTTTTGATTTCAAAATCTGCCGTCTAACTGGGAAAATGTTGTTGTTGCTGCATCAGCCGATCATTAGACCCCTGTAGAAGATACTATAGGCTAATACATGTAGGCTACCATGCCATGAGATGATGCTTGGGATTGCATTTCGCTCACTTGCACCTACAGGTGGCGACAACTGGTGGCAATTTAAAATTTTGGTTTCCGGGCAGTAGGTTGAGGATGCCTTCAGCTTCTCGTCAAATTTGGTTTGCAGATAATGCCTTGAGATGTCACTTGGGGATGCTTCTCGGTGCTTCACTGCATGGAAACTATATCACAGAAGCAATCAACTTTCAGTTGATCTTAAAACTTGGGAAGGCAGAAAGACCCTTCCACATCCAACGCTTATGAAGCAGCAGTTGCCTCCCTCATGTATATCCCCTAAGACCAACAATGCTAAAAAATATTGCTGCCATTTCGGCGGGGGACCTAGCATCCTCTGGCTGCTTGTTGTTGTCAGATTTGACGACTGGCTTACCGGTGATTTTATTATGTCGTTTAGTGACGATATGTTCGTGTAAAGAGTCTTTTGAATGTTTCTGTAAACATTGAAGTACATTGTATTTTATGATGCTGATTTTGATAGTAGGTTTACAGTGGAAGTTCAATGTGATAGTTTTGTAAACAGATGGGGCTTCCAGATATTGACTGTTTACCATGGGACAATGTCACTGGCTTGACATATATACATGTAACACTGGACATTGTCACATTTATGGAGCTATTAATCTCAGAAATAAAGTTTCTTCAAAGGAGTTGGCTTGCAGAAATAATCATTACGGGTAATGAAGTTCTAACAGCTTACTGGATCACACTCTTGAGTTCTGTATTGGGAACATGCTTGACTACACTTTTGGATCACCTGTTTCACTATATTTCAGTCTGTACATACTGCTACCAAACTGTCAATACGGGATATTCTGACTGACAGATTTCATTGAACTGTCCGTTTGGGTGTGCCTACATGTACTTACGGCCAATCAATAACCTTGATGTCGCATCTCATTACCACTACATGTATGCAAATATGTACCCATACTCTTCACAGAGAGAAAGTTGACAAGAACTAGAAAGAAATATTACAAAATGAAGTATTTCAAAATTATTTTCAATCATTTCTTGTGTGATTACATTTACAACAAACAGGAGATATTCATGTGGCTGTACATGTATATATGGAGGAAAAGTGACCAACTGTGTAAAATATGTAGAGGAACTAAGTACATGTATGTCAGGTGTCAACCACTGATCTTGTCCCACAAGACTGCATCTTATTCTGTGGGCATTTTCACGTCAGTCTTACATATTTTATACATGTACATTGTATGAAGATCATTCTGTGTATTACACGGACCCCAGTAGGAAATTTATTTGTGTTTCAATAGATCATTCTGACAAATCCTTTAACAATCTCTGTGCAAAAACATGGAAATTCTGTTGCTACATGTATTTATATGGCACGAGAAATAGTTTTCATAAAAGTGCTGGATTACTGATAATTTGACTATGAGGTGTCAATTGTCAAGATTAGACTTGGCATGCAGGTCAAGAAGTTGGAGAGGACAAAAGTGTTTAGCTTGCTGCCAAGCTCAAGGTGAGAGAATACTGCCAAAATCATCAATTAATGTAAATGTATTTATAGTTTAGTCTGGTAATCTGTATGCAGTTTATATTGAAAACAGTATGGATCCAGGATCAAGTATGCATGCAGACTGATATATTGTTCACAAGTAACTTTTTCAGCCTGTAGGCCTACATGTATGTCAGATTATTCATTAATTAATGCAGCAAGAACACATTTGCAAAAAATGCACACATGTACTATACTAATGTTACTAATGTCCATATAATACAAATGGGTCCAGACAGAAAATCTGCATTGAAAATCTGTTGAAACTTTTTATTTTATTTTAATTTATCTATTTTCATAGCTATATTTTCCAGTCAACAGACTATACATGCATGATAAAACCAGGGATACAGAATGAGATCAAAATGCCAGAGAAAATTAAATTAAACTCATGATATTCAGACAATTGCCAAATTTTTAAAGGTATGCCTTTTTCTGATCAGAATCTTTAATTATTATAATAAAGATAAACTTTTGTGGTTTGTAGGATAAAAATTAGACATTTTTATATAAAAATTATTTTAAAAATGCTGTTCTTTACATTAACTCTTTCCCCCATAGACTTGTGGGGAATTTTCTCTCTCTGACCCATAACAGATTTGTAATGGCGTAGGTCTTTAACCCATGGACTGATTTCAATTTTCACACGTTTCCAGTGATGTAAAATATCCCGTTTTATGTCCCATGTCATGTGGAAAAATATTTACCAAGGCAATGGTCTCCCACAGGCCCATTCTACGTAATTTGTTCACGTTTTATATCAATATCAGCAACGTTTAATCTAAAAATAAGTAATCTTGCGAAAAAATGTTTTGTGTTTGCTTTCCATCTGTTGGAAATCACGAAAAAAGCTAAGAAATTGTCGCATTTTAGCTGCGTTTTGCAGCGTTCTGTTGTTGTTGTTCTGCTGCAATTCCTGTATTATCGTATACCATTGTAAAGCTTATTTTCCGTACATTCGGGATTTCGCAGTTACATCATGAGATGGCAGGTATAGAACGAGCTATAACTGAAAAATCCCATGTACTTCCCTAAAGGAGAACGAAGGCTGGTAACAAGGTGAAGTAAAACAGCATCACTCATTGGCCCATGGTTGACCGACCTTGAGCGACCTTTTCAGAGGCCCGGCGTGATTGGAGATTGCGCGTGGTCGCCATGGCCACGGGTCCACGAAACCGCCACGAAACACAGCGGGGCCAAAGAATGGCGGATAAATTTAAAACGGGAGATCAACAGGTCCCGGGAAATGTTTATAATAAACTCAGATGGGCAGATTTGACGAGTTAGTCATCAAGGTTAGATACTTTGGTAGTTTATGCTCACGTTACGTGAAATATTCAGGAATTTGGAAGCAGATTTTACTATTTTTCGAGCGTTTGTCTTGGAGCACACGAAACAAATTTGTTGTCAAATTGCGCGTTTTCCATCGATTATTTCTGTTTCTCTCCTGATTTCATTTTACCCTTACCGTAAAACATACCAGCAGTACATATAGTCAGATTTATTGAAATTTTGGCTTTCTGAAAATGTATAGTTTTAATTAGGTTTTAGTCAAAGTAAACGCGAAAAATTGCAAGAATAATCCACCACATGGGAACTCAAGTCACTCGTCAAAACCCGTCTTCATGGGTTAGGCGAACACTCGTCAAAACACGCTTACATTGGGATCTACACAAGTCGTCAAAACCCGCTTATATGGGGGAAAGAGTTAATGTTGTGAATCATGGTACATGTAGGCCTACATTTCAACTCCAGGCCAGCATGCGAGCTCGCAGGCCTGAAAATGCATTGTTTTGGCGAGCTAGCGCAAGCTGGCCGCGACCTTGCGCAAGCTGGCTGCGAGTTGTTCTGTACTTTAATATTGTGAATCATGGTACATGTAGGCCTACATTTCAACTCCAGGCCAGCATGCGAGCTCGCAGGCCTGAAAATGCATTGTTTTGGCAGGCTTGCGCAAGCTGGCTGCGACCTTGTGCAAGTTGGCTGCGAGCTAGCGCAAGCTGGCTGCAATGTTATACAAGCTAGCCGCAAGCTTGCGCTAGCTCGCAGGTTTGTTTAGGTTAGGTAAGCGTCTGCTAGCTTGCAGCTAAGTTGCGCTAGGTTGCAGCTAAGTTGTGCAAGGTTGCGGCAAAGTTGCACTAGGTTGCAGAATCACTAATTGCAAGCTTGCAATGTTTCAAATGTGAGCTAGTGGCAAGCTCAAGGCAAGCTAGTGGCCAGCTAACCCAAGTTAGCTAACAACAGACATACAATGTGAGCTTGCTGCAACCTTGATATTTCTGTAAGGGAGGTGACTCCCGTGACATCGCTACTCATTTTTAGCCCACCATCACCAGATGGTGGGCTGTTCAAATCACTTTTCGTCCCTCCGTCAGTCCGTCCGTCCGTAAACAATTCTTGTTATCGTGATTTCTCAGGAACTACTGCATGGATCTTTCTCGAATTTGGTACACAGGTTCCCCTTGGGGTCTAGTTGTGCAAGATACCTTTATTGGTCCGATTCGAAAATCCAATATGGCCACAAGGTGGCCATATTGGATTTCCCCATGAAACCTTGTTATCGCGATTTCTCAGGAACTACCGCATGGATCTTTCTCAAATTTGGTACACAGGTTCCCCTTGGGGTCTAGTTGTGCAAGATACCTTTATTGGTCCGATTCGAAAATCCAATATGGCCACAAGGCGGCCATATTGGATTTCCCCATGAAACCTTGTTATCGCGATTTCTCAGGAACTACTGCATGGATCTTTCTCAAATTTGGTACACAGGTTCCCCTTGGGGTCTAGTTGTGCAAGATACCTTTTATGGTCCGATTCGAAAATCCATTATGGTCACAAGGTGGCCATCTTGGATTTCTCCATGAAACCTTGTTATCGCGATTTCTCAGGAACTACCGCATGGATCTTTCTCAAATTTGGTACACAGGTTCCCCTTGGGGTCTAGTTGTGCAAGATACCTTTATTGGTCCGATTCGAAAATCCAATATGGCCACAAGGCGGCCATCTTTGATTTCTCCATGAAACCTTTTTATCGCGATTTCTCGGGAACTACTGCATGGATCTTTCCCAAATTCGGTACACGGGTTCCCCTTGGGGTCTAGTTGTGCAAGATACCTTTTCTGGTCCGATTTGAAAATCCATTATGGTCACAAGGTGGCCATCTCTCCATGAAACCTTGTTATCGCGATTTCTCAGGAACTACCACATGGATCTTTCTCAAATTTGGTACACAGGTTCCCCTTGGGGTCTAGTTGTGCAAGATACCTTTATTGGTCCGATTCGCAAATCCAATATGGCCACCAGGCAGCCATCTTGGATTTCCCCATGAAACCTTGTTATCGCGATTTCTCGGGAACTACTGCATGGATCTTTGTCAAATTTGGTACACATTGGGGTCTAGTTGTGCAAGATACCTTTTTCGGTCCGAATCGAAAATCCAATATGGCCACCAGGCGGCCATCTTAGATTTCCCCATGAAACTTTATCGTGATTTTCAGGAAGTATTGCATGGATCTTTCTCAAATTTGGTACACAGATTCCCCTTGAGGTCTCGTTGTGCAAGATACCATTTCTGGTTCGATTCGAAAATCCAAGATGGCCACCAGGCAGCCATCTTGGATTTCCCCATGAAACTTTGTTATTGTCAAATGTTCTCAGAAAGTATTGCATGGATCTTTCTCAAATTCGGTACACAGTTTCCCCTTGGGATCTAGTTGTGCAAGATACCTTTTCTGGTTCGATTCGAAAGTCCAATATGGCCACCAGGCAGCCATCTTGGATTTCCCCATGAAACCTTATCGCGATTTCTCAGGAAATACTGCATGGATTTTTCTCAAACTTGGTACAAAGGTTCCCCTTGGGGTCTAGGTGTGCAGGATACCTTTTCTCGTCCGATTCGAAAATCAATATGGCTACCAGGCAGCCATCTTGGATTTCCTCATGAAACTTGATCGTCATTTCTCAGGAAGTACTGCATGGATCTTTCTGAAGTCGTCTAGTTGTGCGAGATACCTTTTCTGCACCGATTCGAAAATCCAATATGGCCACCAGGCGGTCATCTTGGATTTTCCCATGCAACTTTGTTATCGTGATTTCTCAGGAAGTACTGCAGGGATCTTTTGCAAATTTGGTACATAGGTTTCCCTAGGGGTCTAGTTGTGCAAAATACCTTTTTTTGGTCCTATTCGAAAATCCAATATGGCCACCAGGTGGCCATCTTCAATTTCCCCTTGAAACATTGTTGTCGTGGATTCTCAGGAAATATTTCATGGATCTTTCTGAAATTTGGTTCACAGGTCCCCCACGTGGGGCTTAGTTGTGCAAGATAACTTTTTTGGTCCGATTCGAAAATCAAAGTTACGCTTCAAATTAATAAGGTATTCCCGATTTGTGACGTTGCATCACAAGAGTCGGCGGATCAAACGGTGGGGCATATTCTATATATTGACTATAGAGAATATCCACACCTTCACCTTCCATATCAAGGATTTCAAATAATTCGGAATTAAAATGTATTTCTTCAAATTTTAAATCAGTTTTTCTTTAGCCCATGCAGTTGCAAGTGAACTGCCACACCCTTTCGTCTGCCGGCGGGTCGGCTACATGAAGGGACGTCACTCTTGTGACTCAACGTCACAACTCGACAACTGTAGACTACAGCCTGTTTCGATCCAAGGAAGATAATCAGGATTCAGGCACTTTCGAAGTTTCAACATTACTGCGCGGACCGGATCCCTTCAGTATGAAGTATTGTACCATCTTACTTTTTTCGAGCATAGTATCTTAAAAGAGATATCTCAAACTAGCCCACTAAACAGAACAGAATTAGCATTCATTCCTAATTATAAAATCTTGAGTATGTTTCATAGCTCATGCCAAGGTGTCAAAGAGATTTGTCTTCGCTTCCAGTACCCAATGATGACACATGCAAAAACAATAAATAAATAAAAAATACTACAAAACGAAGACGAGGGATCCTCTGTACATGTACATTTACTTTCAGACTAACTTTGCTCATTTCTCTCGTATTATAACAACCGACACAAGTACAGTTTCTAGAAATCTTGAAATTCCTGAAACTTAGATTATATCTTGGTGTTTTTCAGTGTCCCTTTTTCGATCTTTTTCGCTCAGGTTCGAAATTCTGTAAACAAAATTACAAATCAATCGTTTGTTCTTAGTAACAATGGACAAAAAGATCCTTTTGTCATTAGCTTACAATTATCGGACAATGGTGGGCGCCAAGATCCTTCAGGATCTCTCGTTCCATTTGTTTTCCACTGTACCTTCCAAATTCTAAAACTAATATGCAGTGTTATTTATTTCTTCTAAAGAGTAATAAGAGGTCACTATTTTGAATAATACTTTTTTTCAAATCAGTTACAACTTCAAAGCAAAAATTGAAAAAGAAAAACGTGACTCCCGTGACAGCTGCGATTAAAAAAAGGTTGACTGCCTTCCCATTTTGTTCTTGCTGTAGCCTTCCAGATAAGATATGCAGCATAGGTCCACGCTGTAATCTACTTGAAGGTTTCAAGATTTATAAATAAACAAAGAAGAACCACATGGTCGTACAGATCACTGAAATTATGTGATTCCCGTGACAGGAAAATCTGACTCCCGTGACAAGTAGCACCCTTATCATGAAACAACTTACATAAAATATTTCTTACATTATTATATTCATAGGAAAACTGAAATAAGTTGAAGCACAAGTTCTCCTCCATACAGCCAATGTGTGCCCAGTTCCTCTTTAAAAGGTGACTCCCGTGACATCGCTACTCATTTTTATACGCCCGCCCAAAAGGCGGATGTATTATGTGATGGCGGTTTCCGTCCGTCTGTCCGGTTCTCGTGTCCGGTCTATATCTGGGACAGTTTCCTATCTAGAGTTCCAATTTTTGGTGAGTGGATACCCTACGGGGAGACGATGTGTCGCGTACCAAAATGAAGGTCGAGGTCAGAGGTCAAAGGTCACTGGCCTAAAAAACAGGAAATCACTGAAGTGATCGTGTCTGGTCTATATCTGTGAACGTTTTCTATCCACAGTTGCAATTTTTTGTGAGTGGGTACGCTAGGTGGAGACGACGTGTCGCGTAGCAAAATTGAGGTCGAGGTCAGAGGTCAAAGGTCACTGTTGCCTAAAATCAGGAAATCATTGATCGTTCTAATACAGTTCTAATATTTGGTGAGTGGATGCCCTAGGGGGGAATGATGTGTTGCATACTAAATGTAGGTCAAGCTCAGAGGTCAAAGGTCAGTGTGGCTGAAAAATCAGAAAATCATTAAAAATTTCTAATTTTTTGTGAGTGGATTCAAATAGGGGGAAATGAAGTGTCGCAACCAAAATGTAGGTCAAGGTCAAAGGTCACTGTGACCCCAAAATCAGGAAATTATTAAAAATAACATTTCTTTGTGTCAGTAGATATATTAGGGGGACACGATGTGTCACATATCAAAATTGTAGGTCAAGGTCAAAGGACGAGATCACTGTGACCCCAAAATCATGAAATTTTTAAAATTCATGATTTTTTGAGTCCATTAAGAAAATAAGGGTAGCCGTTTTGTCATGTACCAAAATTTAGATCCAGGTCAATAGTCAAGATCACTGTGACCTCAGAATTAAGGTCAAAGGTCAGTGTGACCTAAACATCAGGAAATCATTAAAATTACTAATTTTTTGTGACTGGATTCAATAGGTGAAATGAAGTGTCGCATACCAAAAATTAGGTCAAGGTCAAAGGTCACTGTGACCCCAAAATCAGGAAATTATTAAAAATAACTTTTTTTGTCAGTAGATACAATAGGGGAACACGATGTGTCGCATACCAAAAAAGTAGGTCAAGGTCACTGTGACCCCAAAATCGTGAAATTGTGCCCATTGAGAATTTATGGGGAGACGGTTTGTCATGTACCAAAATTTAGGTCAAGGTCAATAGTCAAGGTCACTGCGACTCCAGAATCAAGAAATCTTTGAAAATTACTTTTTTTCGTGTCGGTAGATACATAGGGGGACATGATGTGTCGCGTACCAAAATGTAGATCAAGGCCGAATGTCGAGGTCACTGTGACCCCCAAAATCATGAAATTCATAAAAATCATGTTTTTTTTGTGTTCATTGATACATTGAGGGAAGACAATGTTTCGTGTACCAAAATTTAGGTCAAGCTCAAAGGTCAAGGTCACTGTGACCCCAAAATCAGGAAATCATTAAAAGTCACATTTTCATATGCCTGTCGAAGATGAGGTCATGTAATGCGATGTTGGGTTCTGTCAATTCATCCGTTAACATTTGTTGTCCATGCGATATCTCTAGTTTCAAGGTATGGATTGGTACCAAACTTTGAGTACCATATACCTTACTCGCATGGCAAGAGGAACCATACATCAATTTGTCAAAGGTCAAGGTCAGTCCCCAAAACTGAATCAAGTTTAGCTAACTATATGTGTTCGGTTTGAATATTGAGAGTGATCTTCCCTACATGTATATGGCATTTGTCCTGTGGAGTTGACTGCCATGTTTGAAACAGCTACATTTAGTTAAACTGTTGTGAAATAAAAGCCATACATTTACTAATTTAACGGGGAGAGGGGTCCTTTATGACTTTCATACCTGTTTTAATATTAACTCAAAAACAAAGGTTTACTTCATCGCCTTCTTCTTCCTTCGTGAAAAAGTTTCTCGTCTGAGAGAAATCCATTTGCAGGAAAACTATTTTCTTGTGTTTGACTATTGTCGATTTCAGTGTGAGATATGTGAGCTCTCGGCTCTTGCTCCAAGGTCAACTAGTTACGAAGAGTTAAGCTCATTTTAGGTTATCATTCAATATAAGATGTGATATATGTTACATTCTCAGAAGCACAAAATTGCAGACCTTTCTCTGGATTGCTAGCTACCAATTGGAATCAAGGCTATTAAACAACCTTGAAATTTGGACCAATGTAATTCCAGATAAACGGGCGTATATTGAAGCCCTTTGGGCTCTTGTTTCATTTGTTTTCAGCTTCCAAATTCTAAAACTAATATTAGTCAGGCAGATATGTGAAATGATTGTGCACTTTTTGATAAAAGCATGAAATTTGGCAGGATGATAGATAAACCATATGATTCATTTTGGCTTGTAAATCCGTATTTTGGCCGCCATCTTGGATTTCAAAATGGCCGCCATCAAATACCACAGAGTCGCATTTCTGCACCTCTGAGACACATAGGAGGCCAATTTAAACTGTAATACCCACATTTGCGTACCCAAGGAAGCAGATCAAAACTGTTTTGTTGCATCAGAACTGATGGAATTCGTGATGGCGGCCGTTTTCTTTTCAAAATGGCTGCCGAGAATCGCTTATTTTCATTGTTATGTGACCTACGTGAACAGATGCACAAACTTCTACTTCTGAGTGGCCTAAAATGTTTTTCATGTTTTTGGACACTGCATGGTTACTTGTGGACAAGTGATACGCATGGTTAAGTTTCCCCATGAACAGCTGCAATAAAAGCGCGGTTGAGATACTATGGCTACATCCAGGAATCCTCCGTATTCTAAAGTCTGAAAGTGAGGTACCAAGAGAAGTTATTCTGTAGACTGATATGGTTGCTTTTCAGTCACCAAACGTCAACTTTACCCACCAATTACATATCTCTCCAACTCATTCACATAGCTGATATCCGGAATAGGTCGCATCTTGGGTATTTACCTAATACTCTACATTTGATTGACCTGACATGTGGCATCGTGTATTTCCATCGGTGATGTCTGCAATATATGAAGTTAGTGACGCTGGAGACTAATCTCCGTGACAGAGTGCTGAGCATAATTCGAATAAATTAAGCTTGTTGCATGTATAGTTTCCCCAATATAGATATTCTGTTCGAAATAGAATACGATATTTCTGAGGAGTCAAAAAGGCTGCCATTCAATTTTCGTGCTAGTTTTCCATCCCCACTCACTTGGAGAAGCCCCTCTTGAACAACGGAGAAAAAGCTAACCTCATCTGTGGTGAGTCTGTGCGGCGGATATGTCAGCATGACTCACTTCTTTGTGAGAATTACAACACATATAAGGAAAGTGGGAAGAGGTGCCGACACACTGACAGAGCCACATAACTTCACAGTATAGTCTTCTGGTTAACCTATTCTAAAGCACATACCAAGAATCAAACGATTCGTGATATGTGTTGTATCTCGGGTACGCTTTTATTGTACCTGTTCATGTGGCAACTTGGATGGCATGACCACACGGCCCCCAGCACCGGCATACGCGGTATTAGATACAAATCTAGAGAGCTATGATGAAAATGCTCTGACAACTTGTATATTGGTAATTAGTGAGCTGTTTCGCTGTGACAACTCGTACACTGGGGATTGGTGAGCTGTATCGTCGTCAGATGAAAATGACGGCTAACTGAAGACTCTCACACTTTACTGGATGACTTTTCTACAAATACCCAGTCTCATTCCATCCATCGCGAAGAAACAGCAAGCTTGTTGACAAGTTGCTGATAAACCTAGCGTCTAGTCAGTCACTCAATATTCATCCCTCGTCAATAATAGAATTTCTGCGCCCATAATTCATATAACAGCATTAATAGCACCAAAATAAAAACAATCATACAATTCAAGCGCGAAGAGAAAATGCATTCTTCAGCGAGGTCATTTGAGGCTTGGACTCCGACACTTCGCGGCAGCTTGGCCTTCTCGAGTCCGCTTATTTCATACATAAAATTTCTCTAGATATTTTTCTTTGGGAACATTACAAATTGATTATGACACAGGTTCCGATTTCATTAACTATTTTGGCAACATAAGCGTTTTTGATCTTCTTGCTTTCCGGCAAATCCTTACTCTCTTCGGGAAAAGGTTTCCAATATTTCTCGAAGAATTCAAAAAGCAAATCATTTTAATATGGAACACTACTTGAATCCCCTCTTTTCATCTTCACCGTATAATGGTTGATCATGGACATGTATCATACATGCACATGTATACTAGCCAGTTATCGTTGTGATGCAGGAATCTATAGCTGTTGAGGAGCTGTCTGGTTCAACACGAGTTTCCAACCTGGAGCAGGTTGTTAGGACAAAGCTTTGGAAATTAGAGATGTGGTTTTGATAGATGTGTGTGCTCCAGAATGAGCAAGCGATAAATAGGTCAGAAAATATCTGTTTGGGGAAGTTGCAAGTATTCGTCTCGATTTGAAATTTCTGCTGTAGTGATTTTTTTACGAATGTACTGGTATTGATGTCCAGCTTCAACACATATATTTCCACCAACAAGGATGAAATAAAAACTGCGAGACACACTGTAAGTGTCCTGTATCACATTTGCTCAGAGCAAACAAAGCAATACGAATTTTGTCGACTTTGTCAAAACGTATATAATGAGTCTCTGCGCATTCAGTGAGAGGCCACATTGTACAATTCATTAATCCACTAAAGATGTGAAGAGGCAGAGGCACTAAGATTACTGAAAACAATGAGCCTTATCCAAACTATCATCAGCGAAGTCATTTGTTTTTCGCAAACATCTGATTGGGGTGGCATGGCCGGTCCTAAAATTATGTGAGCTTTCTTGACCAGCGCCTAGCTACCCAGCGCAAAATGGCAGCAGGACTTCTCGTAAGGGCAACATGACTTCCTGTAAGGGCAGCAGGACTTCCTCTAAGGCCAACGGCACCACCATCACCTTTTTCATTTGTGTTCTATCGTCATTACTGGAAACTAGCATTGTGATTCGAGGATGACAAAATGCTCATTGACAAGCAAGTCAAATATGTAGACATGCCTGTATTTGGTATATTGGAGTTCAATATTCATAGATTCAGTTTGTCTTTGAAATTCCATACCCGAATCAGCAATACAAATGATCCAAAACCAGAACTAGTAATTCAACCTGCAGTTTTGTATGCCAGTACTAGAATGTTGGATTCCAATCTCACTTTTAGCGACTCGGCTGGCAGGATAGGCAATCCGGGAACCAGCCGCATCCCCATTCAATGCTTCAAACTGACACTTTGTCCACAACATTATGAATAACCATCTCTATCATACAACTAAATTCGATCATTAGAGAAATTGTGGTCAACAAATATAACATGGATTACTGATATGAGCTTATTCCATTTCCGGAGTAACTGATAAATATGAATCTGGTAATGGAGCACCTTCAACGATGGAGCAATGGTAGCACAGTCAACTGACATGCATGACAAAATCAGTTCATCGAGGTTGAACTTTTCAAAAATTTGCGACTAAAGCTCTCTGACTAGTGGCATATCCTATTGAGAAAATTCTGGACATGCTTGCATAATACTATAGGTTTGCAAGATATTACGGAAAAGCTTAACCATGATACATTGCGGGATCTCAAAAACTCCATCATAATAATCTGATCTTGAAAGGCAAGGTTAATGAAAGAGCTCAACCCAGACATATTGTCATAAGTTTTAGCCGTTTAGCTCCAAGTGTAGGGAGAATATTTTGAGGACATCGCCTACCAAGTCCAGACACAGCACTAATATTGATTATGCCACATCCACTGGCTTTATCTTGGAGAAGACTGAAGGGATTATCAGATTTAGTTTTTTGTTAGTATTTTAGTATCCATGTGTATGATAATGGTGGTCGTCTCCGACTGGGCATTGTTCCACACAGAAGTTCCTTAACCAGTTTCCTCGGCCAAAGCAATGTGTAAACCAGCCTTGTATCAGATATCCATTTTAGGCT
Organism: Hanleya hanleyi; assembly: GCA_036873755.1. NCBI lineage: Eukaryota > Metazoa > Mollusca > Polyplacophora > Lepidopleurida > Hanleyidae > Hanleya > Hanleya hanleyi. The sequence goes on from JAVTVY010049459.1 coordinate 138,904, forward strand.
TCAATGTTCGCTGATGGCGAAAAGCTTGATATCCAAAATGGTGTACTAACAGGGATTTTTAACCATAAAAAGCTCGCCAAGGAACGTATCTAGTTCATGTACATGTATGACCTAATCATACTCAACTTACTCAACTAAGTCCACTGTGCCGCGCGTTGTCGAAGGTGAGCCAGAGTCGACCTCGTTGAAGAATGCTATAATGTATACGAGGTTATACTGTGTTACTGTTTGATCATACAAGTAGCAATGGGACTATTGATGTTTGTAGAGGTCTGGAAGAGCTCCCAACCGAAGGGAGTGCGTATAGAGACCCGCCGTTCAGGCCCATCCCATTTGGACTTGGTTTCTTCTCCGTTCTTCAGGAGAAGCTTCTCTAAGTAAGTTTGAATAGGGAACTTATACCAAAGATGAATGACAGCCAGTTTGGTGTTCATTTTCAGAAGCCAGCGCATTCTATCAGTAGTAGCTGATGTTGCTGCATGATAAACTGTGGATGCAGCAAGGTTAACCCACATTGTGTTCTCTCTAAAATATGACTAATTTTATATATTGCAGGTATTAACTACATGAATGAGTGTCTACTGATGCCAAAAAATCATTTTAAGTCACCCAAAAGTAGATTTTTGTCTATCGATTCACCTACGTCACATAACCGTCGAAATAAGTGATTCTCGGCAGCCATTTTGAAAAAAATGGCCGCCATCTTAAAATCCATCCGTTCTGGTGTAACGAAAGTGTGGTGATCAACTTCCTTGGGTACGCAAATGTGGGGATAGCCGTTTAAATTAACCTTCTATGTGTCTTAGAAGTGCCGATTTGCGAATTTGATGGTTTCTAATGGCGGCCATTTTGAAATCCAAGATGGCGGCCAACTACGGATTTTCAAGTCGGACCCCCCCTCTAAAAATGAATAATATGTGTTTCTCTGTCACTATGCAAAGTTTCATGCTTTTATCACAAAGTGCACAATCGACCCATTTTTTGTTACATATCTGCCGGACTATATGCAGTGTTATTTATTTCTTCTAACGAGTAATAAGAGGTCACTATTTTGAATAGTACTTTTTTCCAATTCAGTGACTCCCGTGACAGCTGTGATCATAAAAAGGTTGACTGCCTTCCCATTTTGTTCTTGCTACATAGCCTTCCAGATAATATGTGGCATTGGTCCACACTGTAATCTTCAAGATTTATAAATAAATTAAATTTATTAACAAAGAAGAACCACATGGTCTTACAGATCACTGAAAATGTGTGACTCCCGTGACAGGAAATGTGACTCTCCTAACAAGTAGCACCCTTATCATGAAACAACTTACTTAAATTATTAGGTCTTAGACCATTACAAATGGAAAGACCTTTTGTTATTCTACGGATTATTAGTATTATTATTATTATTATTATTATTCTACTTTTGAAATAGCGGCTAAACGGCTTGATATACAGCTTAGATATTTGACACCTTTGTAGATATGAGGCTGTACTTTCTGGTACAAGTATTCAATTTTGACCTTGACCTATTGAGCTATGGGCTTTTTTGATAAAAACACCGTTTTGCGAATATTGACCAAACGCATAAGGCGATGCAGCTGAAATTTAAAATGTGAAAGTTTGCAGATACACCCAACAAAATAACCAATAAAATAAGTAGGTCAAACAAGTGGTTTTCGAGTTCTCTCCCCTGGTGCTGTTTTTCGTGTGGGCTGTGTACAGCCAAAACTAAAGAACATACCTAAAAGAAAGTTAATGGTTGGTAAGTGTTACATATGGCCATGCTGTAGTTATATTTTTGAATTGTTACGTAACAAGAAAAAGTAGTTATCTCCCTTTTAATGTTTTTCAAAACCCGGTATTTTATAAGGAAATAAGCTACGGCATTGATACTCCTAATATTAATGAACACTTTAATGACCGAAAAGAATGTGACCTTAAATTTGACCTTTGACCTCCAGGAGCGTCTCTATATGAGTGCAAAGTTTGGTGGTGAAATCTTGAACGGCTAATGCGATCAGCATGAAAATAAGACCATGTGATCTACATCATGTCACAAGGTCACCACTTGTCTCAGAACTCGGCCTTGACCTTGACCTTTGAAGTGGTAAGCATCCAAATATTGAAAATACGTCTTCCATTTTCTGAAAAACTAACGCACTGACAATTACAAAACAATGAAACAATAGTGGGCACAATATTGTCTTTCTTTTGGCGCTACTTATAAAACGATCCGATGTGACCTTGACCTTGAATATCGCACAATATAATAAACATTGTTCGCATTTTTCTCAAAAATTACAACCTGCAGGAATCTGTAATTTACTACATTTGTAGCCCATGATACAGGTATGACATCACTGAATTTTCAACCTGACCTTGACCCTGGTTTTTCAGATATCGCCACTGACAGTTTTCTGACTATAGCGCCATAAGTTGAAAACTGTTAGGAATTCTAACTTGAAATTTGCACATGAATGTAGGTCATTATATGACGTAACAGTAAACCATTAGAAGTCATCAAGATATACCAGAAAGAATAGAACATAATCAGCAATTTGTGAAATTTACGCTTTATTCAAATTTTACGATAACTATTTACTCAATCATCACTATATTTAGCTATTATTGAGAGAATATATGTATGTATTTGCCTGTGAAATTTCAGGAATGTAGCTTTGATAGGTTTAATGATAGTAAAAAAAACAATTTTCCCTAACTATTAAGCCGCTAAATGATTATATGCTGATTTCATCTATTCAATGGGTGTTGTCAATTTCGCTATAGCGATTCGGCTGTAGCACTCGAGGCATCCGGTGTTCGCAATTAAATAAATGTTGTGTTACATGACGGGGCCGGCTCAATTTTGGAAACCTTTTATCTCTTGAACCTCAATAGATACGGACTTCTAATTTGTTGCCATTTACTTCCAATAATGAGTTCTTTCGTTGACAATGACTCTGTACTGAAAACAGTAATTGTGGACAACTTGAAAAGTTACGAGAAAGCCGTTAGTTTGTAATAATACAGCGTAGACAGAGGCTCAGCGATACTGGTATTCGTAAACAAACAAGGGGAATAACTTGTTTCACCAGAAGTGCGTGCACCAGTTCTTCAAGTACGCGCCACTGTTCTTTTGACAGCGAGCGTACGAATATAGCTGTTTTTCAAGCAAGCTCGGCAGGGATGGCATTAGGTGTCTTTGCTGCCGCCGTTTATGTACAAAGAAGGTAAAGATTTGTTATCTAATAAGAACAACAACCAGTCGACTAAAATTGCGTGCCAGAATACGTGAGTGAACCGGCTCATGACTGAACCTCGTGGTTGTTTCATGCGATTTGTAGATACTAGGCTGAAGTTTCTGGTACAGGTATTCAGTTTTGGCAATACATATGTGTTTATTTGTAAAATTTCAAGATTATAACATTTTCATAAACATAATGATTGTCTTTTTGAATTTGGTGCTAATACTGTTATATGGAATATGGAATAGGTCTTTGGATTATGGACGCGGATATTCTCTAACATGTCTAATGGACGACGGCTGAATTATGAATGACGGACCAGACGCTTGTAATTGATTGTTTTAAGGATTCAATTTCTCATACTTCGTGTATGTTATTTGCCTATACCCGTCAGGTTAAACGTTTCGATAATAAGTAGTAGTTGATTTCATCCATCTAATTGTATAACGCAAGATCAGTTTCAAAGAGTTATTATTTGGTTCTCCACTGACAAGGCGTGACCCTTACAAAAAAATCTTATAGGATCCTATAAGATAAAATCGTATAGGATCCTATAAGATTTTGGCCCAAAATCCTATAAGATTTTTTAATAGGATCCTATAAGATTGAAATCCTATAAGATTGAAATCCTATAGGATTTTTTAATAGGATCCTAGAAATCAGGATCCTATAAGATTAAAATCCTATAAGATTGAAATCCTATAGGATTTTTTAATAGGATAAATAGCTAAACAATGCACACCGACCTATATTCCTCATATTACACAATTATGAATGCAGCAACACACATTATTCGAAGAGTTAATTACGGACATCCTTAATTCAATTTTAAATAAAACTTTAATTCCAAACAATCAAATATTCAAAACTTCATAGATTTATTCCAATTTTAATAAATTTCAGATGAAGATTAATAGTGAATTCGATTTGAGTTAGAATATTTAAATTTAGTTTTCAGTGACCTTGCATTTGTTTGGATATCGAACTATGATGGATGGCAATTAGGTTTTTTGTCAATTTTTATTAGCATTTCCTAAGTGACATTTCAAAATACTTCACAGTCAAATATCAGCATAACGATAGAATATTCACACAATATGAAAATAAAATTAATCCTTCAATTCAATTGTAATATAGTATAGCTATTGAAAATATTAATCATGAGTTTGTATTAAATTCAAGTTAAAATTTAAGATGAATTTCATATGAAACTACCAAAATTGATATTTGATGCCTCATGAGCAGCAGATTGGAGATTTGTGGTACAAAATCTCTCTCTCCAACTGCGAGCAGCCAAATATGGAGAACATTACTGGGTGTTGTGAACTGATATTGAATCGTATATGATCATATAAAATTGCAAATCCTATAAGATCTGGATCATATAGGGTCCAAAATACTACTTGTGTTGTGGTTATTCACAGATCTGTCCTGATTAAGCAAAAACGCATTTTAGATATATTTGTCTTGACTGAAGACCGCATAAACATCACTCTCTAAAAACATTAAATTATTTTTTCCCAAGAAGAGTGGAAATTGATCCCACTCAAGTTGAATGAAGTCCAGTATCAAGTTGGGTGGATTTTGCTTATTAAGTCAATAAATCGCTGAAGTGGTGGGCAAAATAATGTTTGAGTGAAATTACATTCAATTACTTCAGTGAAACGCACTTAATTTGTGTGAAATAATTCACTAAAATACTTGAGCGGGATCAATTTCCACTCTTCTTAATATCATTAATACAATTGATCCTATGGAGTGTCATATTAAATCCAATAGGATTATTATATTTCTATCCTATTAAATCCAGTAGGATTTTTTAGAATCTTATAGGATTTTTTTTAGAATCTTATAAGACTTTTCAGAATCTTATAGGATTTTTTTAATCTTATAGGATTTCTTAGAATCTTATAAGATTTTCTCAGAATCTTATAGGATTTTTCAGAATCTTATAGGGTTTTTCAGAATCTTATAGGATTTTTTAGAATCTTATAAGATTTCGAATAATCTTATAGGATTTTTCAGAATCTTATAGGATCCTATAAGATTTTTTTGTAAGGGGAAGACCTGTATATAACCCAATACACCAATTCCTTTTCTGACTGCACCAACCCAGTCAACCCGCGATTGTAATTAAATGAACGTCGTTTTAGATGATGAAAGGAGCCGCGAACCATGATGATCCCGCTATAATCTCATGATGCATTAAGCATATTTGCCAATTAAATGGAGGGTGTTCAATTATCGTTATATCGACATCGCATATGTACCCCGACATGAAATTAATTTCCAATGAAAGATTACCTTTGGGGGAACAGTTGTGGAAAGACCGTGTCATTGTACTAACAATGTCTAGTTTCTTACATTATTTTAACTACTACAAAATCAGCCTACGAAGAACAGATTTTGTCTTTCTTGCAAGTTGGACTAAATTCAGCAATGAGCTCTTCGCCCGGTTGGGCTTCCTACTCAAGGAATGCTTTGCTGAGTATGCTCTTGGACTATTTTCACAAGTGGGAGTTGATAGTTTCTATTTCTTTTCTTGGCATTTCCACTGTCGATCCCTGTCGAACAGTCTTTTCTTTTCTAGATGTTTTGCTTTATCTTCTTCAGTTAATTTTGTGAATTCCTTCTCTTTGTTGTCCTCCACCACGAAGTGGTGGGAGGACTTGGAAATGCTAGCCGTCCGTCCGTCCTTCCGTCCGTCTTGCCGTCGTACCGTCCGTCCGTCCGTCCGTCCCACATCTTGTGAACGCGATATCTTGAGAACAATTCGACCAATCGACTTCAAACTTGAGAAGGTGCTTCACATCAGTTAGACGGCCATTGGTATTGATTTTCACTGAGGTACGTAATCCAAGATGGCCGCCATCGACCATATTGGATTCTGTCCGTCCCACATCTTGTGAACGCGATATCTCAAGAACAATTCGACCAATCGACTTCAAACTTGAGAAGGTGCTTCACATCAGTTAGACGGCCATTGGTATTGATTTTCACTGAAGTACGTAATCCAAGATGGCCGCCATCGACCATATTGGATTCTGTTCGTCCCACATCTTGTGAACGCGATATCTCAAGAACAATTCCACCAATCAACTTCAAGCTTGGGAAGGTTCTTCACATCAGTCAGACGGCCATTGGTATTGATTTTCACTGAGGTACGTAATCCAAGATGGCTGCCATTGACCATATTGGATTCCATCCGTCCCAGATCTTGTGAACGCGATATCTCGAGAACAATTCAACCAATCGACTTCAAACTTGGGAAGGTTCTTTACATCAGTTAGACGGCCATTGGTATTGATTTTCACTGAGGTACGTAATCCAAGATGGCTGCCATTGACCATATTGGATTCTGTCCATCCCACATCTTGTGAACGCGATATCTCGACAACAGTTTGACCAATCCACTTCAAACTTGAGAATGTGCTTCACATCAGGTAAACGGCCATTGGTTTTGATTTTCACTGACATACGTAATCCAAGATGGCTGCCATGGACCATATTGGATTCACTCCGTTCCACATCTTGTTAACACGATATCTCAAAAACAAATCAACCAATCAACTTCAAACTTGGGAAGGTTTTTCACATCAGTTAGATGGCCATTGGTATTGGTTTTCACTGAGGTACATAGTCCAAGATGGCTGCCATTGACCATATTGGATTCTGTCCATCCCACATCTTGTGAACGCGATATCTCGAGAACAGTTCGACCAATCGACTTCAAACTTGAGAATGTGCTTCACATCAATTAGATGGCCATTGGTATTGATTTTCACTGAGGTACATAATCCAAGATGACTGCCATTGACGATATTGGATTCCATCCGTCTCGGATCTTGTGAACGTGATATCTCGACAACAATTTGACCAATCAACTTCAAACTCGAGACGGTGCTTCACATCAGTTAGACAGCGATTGGTATTGATTTTCATTGAGGTAGTATGTAATCCAAGACCATCTTGGATTTCACTCACCCATATTGTACCCATCTGTGTTGTGAACGCGATATCTTGATCTATTCCACTCATCGATTTATAAACCTCACCATCCACAAATCCATATACAACTACAGACTTACATTCCAGTGTTACACTACCCATTACTGCTTCCCAAACCTCCTCAAATTGTCTCAACAATTCCAGATGAACGTCTCTTTCCACATACACATATCAACTTTCCAAGTTATATTTAAGGAGATATTGGAAGCGTATATGCTGTATGCTCTCAAACAGGCTACTTGGCGGAGGACCTGCTAGCTACTCAGCTTGTTTCCTTATACTTATTCCGGTATTGTCTACACTTTTGTTTATAAACAGCAAATACAGCATGGTTTCATTTTAACTTCTCCCTCCTCTTTCTCTGCCTTTCTGTAGCTATTAATAGTGGCATTTTGGATCAATTATTTAAAGAAAGTAATAATATAATAACAGATGTGCAGGAAAATAAAATTAACACATTAATTAGTTTGCTGGATAACAAAGCCTGTACAGTGTGACTCCCGTGACAGCCTTTTAAGAAGATTTTCTAGCAAATATAATACACTTAGATTTAATATTAACCAGGTTTTAGTTGTTGTTATAATAGATGATTTATAAACATAAACTGTTTATCTGTGGATGACAAAGTAATTGGAGGACAAAACAATTATACTCATTTTTGTGACTCCGTGACACCAAAATGAGGTGGAATACATGCAGACTGCTCGAGCAGCTTGTAACATCTGACAGCGATATAGCACTCTGGTGCAACAGAGTGGCCACTAAACTATTTTTTGCTAAGTAGGTCAGTGTGATTGAACTAGTTCTCTGTGGAAAATTTCACCTGGCAGAATTGTACCACAGTGACCTCAGTGATGAGGCTGCAACAATGCATGTCTTTAAGAAGCTCTGGGACCTCAATAAACTGAAAAATCTCGAGGATATTCCATATCCAGTAACCCTGACCATATACATGTAGATATCTGATAAGCTGCTTTAAACAATTCTTGGGTAAATTTGAAAAAATAAGTATGATGCACAGTTAGCTTGGAATGGCTGTTTTGATGATTGACAAAAATTGCAACACCTCTGGAATTTGATGAAACCGAATTAAAGTACCCATTCAATTAAGATATCCTCAAATTCAATTTCTGTAAAATGAACATCCTGGAGACAATACACTGTCGAGATTTTCTTCATCCTAATAAAACGAAAACGGGAGCATTTCTAATATCCCCGTGAAACAATAAATTCGAACACTCCCGTTTTCGTCGCGGAGTTCGTGCCGCTGAAAGTCAAGTGAATATGTTACTAAGAATAATTTGTTATCAAGAATAATTTCTGTATACCCGTTGACACAGAAATAAAATACAAAAGTTCAGTTTTTGTTCTTGCGAATTCTCCATATCATAGAACTATGATCGGAAGTCACTAACCGGGTTCTCATTAGCCGGAGGTTGGAGGCGAAAATGCCCGTCAACTGGCCATTTTGAGGCACCTACTTGATCAATAGAAAATAATTTAACGGCAATTTGAATGAAATTTCCGATGTCTCATTTTCTTTAATAAACAGATGATATGGTAGGACAAAGATATACATGTTTCCCTCTGTTTGTCCCTGTCAGGGCTTCGGCGTAATAGTTAGTATGTGCACAACTGCTTTGTCGAGGGAGCCATTATTTCATTTCTTCAGTCCTGCATAACGTGCTCCATACATTTTGACTGCAGCACGGGATCAGTTGAGTATTTCATTTGAGCTACGGGGAGATGTCAATAGACATTGATGTTGGTGTTTTATTCACTCGCCAATCCAGAACAACGTTTCCATGTAATAAAATGACGGACTTGTTTCCAACAACATGATAATCCATTGTTAGTTTGAAAAAAGAAAAGAGAGAAACAAAAAAAAACATATGCAGAGTACCCTCGTCTCGACAGTCTGCGTGAACGAAACGATTATTGGTGTGTCGATTACGCAATTCCGAAATGGTCAGAATGAAAAGTCGGTCAGATGAAACGAAAGTTCCAACCACTTCTCTACAAACTTTTAACCAAATTACTGAGCTGGTGTAACTTGACTACAATTGTTTTAGAAGTGACACTAAAGTCAAAACGCACATGTCATGCTTTTAGGCGTATCACCTCTTTGCACTGGAATGGGACAAGCCGTTTCAACTCTTGACCTTGAACTTGCAAATTCCCGCCAAGTTTGTTTCATAAAATTTGTTTACGTTTAAGTTTTACTATGATGATTTCATTGGCTGAGAACAGTCAGCGGGTCGCAAATTACCTTTTCTGGGGCGATCGAGCACATGATCTTATTGTGGCACGCAAAATAGACTCGTCCATGCCAGCCTGCACATGGTTTCACGCGCCCAGTCAAAATATAATTAGGTGAGGTATCCCAGATATTACATCAGACCACGTGCGTTCTGTAAATAGACTAGGATTTCCCCATGTCTGTTTTTCGTCGGCATTATTCTCTGTCATTATTTCCTGTACATTTTCGGCCTGCTCGGATTTCGCTGCCTGATAAACTAAACACAAAATTACTTTGGCGACTAAACACTTCATGTAACAAAAATTCACTCGCCACTTTGGCGATTTACTCTATTTTTAATCGACACATTGGCAAGTAACTGAACAATTCAGTCGCCAGTTGTCATTTTTTAGTCGTCTTTGGCGAGTTGTCGACTGGGTTTCGTGAGCCCTGGGTCCCAGAGTCTTTTAAATGAACTATGATAGAGATATCAAACATAATACACGGTTATCAAGACAACAACGATCCCGGTGAAGCGGTCCGCCATTTTGGATCTTCCGTGAAAATCAGCGTAACATAATTCGAACATAAGCGTTTTTCTGGAATTAGCGCGACAAATAATTCGAAAGTAGCCAATTTTTGGAGTTGCGAGTTTCATCACTGCATCGTGAATTATTATATTAGGAAATATCTATATAGTACCAACGCTCCAGATAACATAATTTACCTGAATACAATAAAATATTATTATTGAACAAACTCGGATATATTGATGTAGATAGAAAAGCAAGCACAAAACTATACACTTCAACCTCGCGGAAAAAGAGACCGGCATTCTTTGTCCAAATTGGACAAAAGGAAACAATAAAAAAGACTCGCGACTCCCAGACACATCAATCTGACAGCCTTTCAGGTGTAAGTTCTGTGTTCCCTCGGCGCTCCTCTCGTGACAGATTGACTACTGAATACTCCTTAATACCGATTCCTAGTCCAGCTATGCAACAGGTGGCTCTCGTTGTAATAGGATATAAGAAAAGTTCTCAGTGCTCGGTGGTGGGCTATACGCCATACCAAATATCATTTCTTCAAGAAAAGTTCTGTAATTTCTGGTTAATTTTCAAAACAAAACAAAAATATACAAATTTATTAATATTTGATCCTATAATGCTGGACACAGGAAATTTAAGTGATGTATTTAATTGACGTAATTTTATGAAAAATCAATTCTATTATAGAGGTCCGTATTTCATGGCAAATCAAAATAATCTTTTTTGATGACTGTCGACATGAATTACAAGGAAAGGTTCACCATAATAAACACCTCAACAAAAGTCAGTTCCTCCCAAAATGTAGGCCCATATTTTCCAAGATATTTGCTTCATTGCGATGAAACTTCATACACGTCACCGGACTGACCAAGCCAACATTGAGTAACAATGATTATTCCGTAGATTTTTTCAGGTCTGAATGAGCATGCGCAAAGTTCAAGTGCATTTTAAAAGTTGCAAGAACAATTTTTCACATTTTTTTGCAGACATACAGTCAGTTAATCACAGTTAACATGTTAATAAGGGGTCATAGCAGTTAACAATGGTTTACATAGCATGTATCCACCATGACACTATCACTTAAAATTATCAGCATCGAGCTTGCCTCAAGTTTATTAAGGCGGGTGATCTGATATTGTGGTATATTCACTGTTGGGTCCGCCTTACAAACACCAGGTGAGCTTGATGCCGACACGTGATACAGTGTTGTGGTGGAATTGTAGCAACTCTCTGGGGGGCAAAGAGTTAACCTAAACATATATTTAGCATTACATTAACATAAACATACATGTATGTTATGTATCAAAAATATTTATTTGTCACTTTGTGATACTTATTAACTTGTACTATGCATAATAGTGTTTAGTCATGCCACATTATAGAAAATAACAGAATGAGAGGAAAACGCTCCAAATTGTTTTTTGTCAATATTTGAATTTCATTACACATTCGTACCATGTCATAGAACAAAAATATATAGGAAAGGGGAAAATGTCCACAGGGGGAAATGTCTGCAGGTGGAATTGTCCACACACCCTTCTTTATATCTCCTGGGCATAATGTGCCATTTTGTTAGACCAAATAATGATTCACAATAAAGCTGTTACCTAAAATATTACAGTACAGTTATTTCCCCAATATAGCCATGCTGCGATGAAACTCCTCTCTTAAAGGAGTACTTACCTTATTTTTGAGTGTGACTATATTTATCAGCACTCGTATTCCAAACCTTATTATATAAAACTTATGTTGATAAAATGCGAAATAAAAGAAATATTGAATATTTTGTTGCTCGCCACGGCGTGCACTGGGCGCCGCCATTGCACCACTGCGTGACGTTTTTAGATGAGCGGAAGTAAGTTTATACTCATCTAAAAACGTCACAACGTCATGGAGACTTAAGGTTTATAGTGTTGATCATGCCGATAATTCATAAGAGAAGGAACCCAGTAAATCCACTGCCGTTCTAGTTGATTTTAGTTGTTCAAGTGTAATCATGAAAATGTTTACGAACTTAAAAGCATCGTCGTTCAACTCAAATCACTGGACAATTGCAGAGAACGCTCTTTTAGTTTACCGCTCAGCTTCAAATTTTGTCCAAATTAAATCGGGAAATTCTCCGCTGAAAAACTTGGGGAAGGAATTCTTCAGTTGTCGGAGATAACCTAAACCACTTTCCTTTTAGGAATTACCCCCGTGTGAATTGCCGCGCCAGTTTTTTCCTCGAATTAAAACTCAGACCCAGAGTAGTTCATATGTCCGTAGTTGGAACGTCCCTGAATCAAGCGTTAGCCGTGACGTTGTCCTGAATGCTGACGTCATCAATCACGTCATCCCACAGGCAACATGGCGGCGCCCACGTCGACGTCAAAGGAGAAACATGGCTTCACAAATTGTAATAAAAATAATAGGTTATCGCCCCCAACGACAATAAAATAGTTGGTTATATTTCTTTAAGAGTCTAACCTTTGTAATAGGAACCTATATTAAATTAGGTAAGTACTCCTTTAAAGGTATAGAACACCCTTGAAAAAAGTATGTTGTAAATGAAAGAATAGTTCCATCACTGTCCAAAAGTATTTTATATTTATTTTTCCGATTTTTGTCTGGATTGCACTGCGTAGCGGTGTCGACCAGACTATGCTGCCACTCACGAAATATCTGAAAATGTGTACGTTCACTATAATGCAATGACCCTGTGTTAACCTGTAACACTCCGCCAGTGATTTTCACTGTGTTTGAGTCATATATCAGGGTATTAACCAGAAAATGAAGAAAAAACAGTCGTAATCGTTTCATGTTAACTAGAAATAAAACGAAATCTGAATTTGAGTGTATTTCATATTCATTTCTTCGCCCAGGGATTGCTTGAATCCGTGGACTGTTTTTTTGTTCTTTGCATTGTCTGGTTCCGGGCGATCGGCTCAAACCCGGTTCTCAGCACCCACTATGAGCTAACTCATGCCAGCGCTGTGCTGTCACCGTAGACTGTTGTAAATGTAAATTGATGACCTGGTAATATGGTAAGCTGCCCACCTCGTGGTGTTTGCCGTCTCTGCGGTTTTGCATCTGTCTGAGTTTGCGGTAAGTCAGATTACTTATAATATATACAGTACTGTACTACACCCAAGAATTAAACTGGTCACTGCTCGCGAAACGTTGGGTTCATCTTTCGCGAAACATTCGCGAAACGTTCGCGAAAGCATGTGCGAAAGGTTGATAATAACTTGCGATGATTTCATATTTATTTCATAGCTTTCGCGAAAGGTAAAGACCTTTCGCGAAAGATAGGTCACGATCGTAACTGACGTAAAGCGATCCGCATTTGACAAGACAAGATGGCAACAAATGCGGGAGTGTTGGATCTTCTCATGCGGGGTACAGTTGCATATGTTTTAGGACCACTATTCTCGATTTCACCCAGCAAGAATTTCCTGCAACAAAATTGAGTTTCAGGAACGAAACAGGCAGAAAATACAGTCTACGAAACAAAAGAAAATCTCCACTCACGTTGTCGTCGTTGTTGTTGTTGAAAAGACCATGTGCGTATCGAATACGGCACAGCTAAAGTTTTGTGCCTTACTTTCCTAGTTTTAGTGAACGCTTCCAATTCGATTCGTCGGGAACCATCCAATGCATTTCTTTATGCTAGAAAGTATGGGTTTGCGATTAATACGACCGGGTGGAAGTTTCCAAACGACCACGAGGGATGACAGCTACAACGCCCGACAGAACTGCGCAGCAGAGAGACGTGTGCCAGCAGTCATCATTTTTCGGCTACATATGTACGTACCGTTTCGTTTCAACACGAAATAAAAGGTGAAATGTCCAGCGATAGCAAGTATTAAAAATACATCAAAACCAAACGTACGGTACAAATTGTCTAAATAAAGAAGTTTCACGTGTGCAAGACGAGAGCTACAATCAATCATGATCAGGTTGCCAGAGCATTGACTGGTCTATGGTTCAGCTTGGTATAATTTATTATGGCCGTCTTGAATTTACGGCCGTTTGGTCTCCTTGTTTTCGGGAATTGCAAATTTCATTCTCGTAGGATACATTTTCTGCAATAAAATGCAATCCAAGGAAAATTTAACACTTTCATTTCAAACTGTGTCGGGAGAATTTCAAATTCAAGTCTTAAAAAAAAAAAAATATATGCCCTAAACCACTTTTTATACGCCCGCCAAAAAAGCGGACGTATTATGTGATGGCGGTTTCCGTCCGTCTGTCCGTGCGTCCGTGTGTCCGTTCGTCCGTCTGTCCGTCCCCCGTGTCCGGTCTATATCTGGAACACTTTTCTATTTACAGTTCCAATTTTTGGTGAGTGGATACCCTACGGGGAGCCGATGTGTCCCGTACAAAAATGAAGGTCGAGGACAGAGGTCAAAGGTCACTGGCCTGAAAAACAGGAAATCACTGAAGTGTTCGTGTCCGGTCTATATCTCTGAATGTTTTCTATCCACAGTTGCAATTTTTTGTGAGTGGATACACCAGGTGGAGACGATGTGTCGCGTACCGAAATTCAGGTCGAGGTCAGAGGTCAAAGGTCACTGTTGCCTAAAATCAGGAAATCATTGATCATTGATAGTTTTCTATCTACAGTTCTAATTTTTGGTGAGTGGATGCCCTAGGGGGAGACTATGTGTTGCATACCAAATGTAGGTCACGGTCAAAGGTCAGTGGTACCGAAAAATCAGGAAATCATTAAAAATTTCTAATTTTTTTGTGAGTGGATTCAATAGGGGGAAATGAAGTGTTGTATACCAAACATTGGGTCAAGGTCGAAGGTCAAAGGTCACTGTCCCCAAAATTAGGAAATTATTAAAAATAACTTTTTTTTGGTGTCAGTAGATACTTTAGGGGGACATGATGTGTCACATACCAAAATGTAGGTCAAGGTCACTGTGACCCCAAAATCATGAAATTGTTAAAAATCTTGATTTTTTTGTGTCCATTGATATATTAAGGGGAGACGATCTTGTCATGTACCAAAATTGAGTTCAAGGTTAATAGTCAAGGTCACTGTGACCCCAGAATCAAGAAATTTTTAAAAGTTACTTTTTTGTGTCAGTAGATATATTAGGGGGACATGTGTCACGTACCAAAATGTAGGTCAAGGCCGAAAGTTAAGGTCACTGTGACCCCCAAAATTATGAAATTGTTAAAAACCATGATTTCTTGTGTCCATTGATACACTGAGGGAAGACGATGTGTCATGTACCAAAATTCAGGTCAAGGTCAAAGGTCAAAGGTCAAAGGTCAAGGTCACTGTGACCCCAAAATCAAGAAATCCTCAAAAATAACTTTTTCATATGCCTGTCGAAGACGAGGTCGTGTATGTGATATCTCTAGTTTCAAGGTATGATTGGTATCAAACTTTGAGTATACCATACTCGCATGGCGAAGAGAAGCCATACATTTTGAGATCAATTTGTCAAAGGTCAAGGTCACACAGTCCCCCAAAACTGAATCAAGTTTTCAGAGTTCTCTCCCCTACATGTTTATTGCATTTGTCCTGTGGAGTTTGAAACAGCTACAATTTAGTTAAAATATTGTGAAATAAAAACCATACATTTACTAATTCGATGGGGAGTGGGGTCCTTGATGAACTTCATAACTGTTTATTAACTCAACAAAAGTTTACTTCATCACTTTCTTCTTCCTTCATGAAAAGTTCTCTCGGCTGAAAGAATATATTTGCAGGAAAACTACTATTCTCCTGTGTTTGACTATTCTCGATTTCAGTGTGAGATTTGTGAGCTCTCGGCTCTTGCTTCAAGGTCAACTAGTTACCAAAAGTTAAACCCATTTTAGTTAATCATTCAAAGATCTGATATATGTTACATTCTCAGAAGCACAAAATTGTAGACCTTTCTCTGGATTGCTAGCTACCAATTGGAATCAAGGCTATTAAACCACCTTGAAATTTGGACCAATGTAATTCCAGATATACGGGCGTATGTTGAAGCCCCTTGGGCTATTGTTATTAATCACACCAATTCTCCTCTAGAATTATATCATATCTCGTTGATTTGAATCATTATCTTGAAACAAAATGCCGCTCTCTGCCACTGCAATATATAAATGCATTCCGTTAAAAGATGAAAACTTTAAAAAATGAGACATTCGGGCATGCTGGAAAAACTGAGTTAGTTTTATTGAATTTGGAAACTGAGTAGATGATTTTTTTTGTCAAGAATAACCCCTGTTCCGCCAATGAAGGCAATAACATTTTTTTAAAAGTCTGCTCAGAGTTGTTTCCCCTCTTCGTAGCAACTGGACACGCCTCTTATGAACGGCTGGCTGACGCCATGTTTTAGATCGGGCTTCATGCACTGCGAAGTTCATTTGGATGTGAAAGATTTCAGTTACAAAAACAAGCCATACAGCACAATGAACTCAAATAAGGGGCAGATTATGCGACTTTTTGACTAGATGAATACGGTGATACAGCTACCAATTTTACGATCTCGATTTTGCATGAATCACGGCTGCATCATGGACTGACGAGGAAAACCGGTACGTCGTCGTGATTTTATAGTTGCAATTCCTTTGCAAAATTACCCTTACCGAAATCTGCAGGTTGCGGCAAGGTTGCCGCAAGTTTGCGGCAAGCTGGCCGCAACCTGATCTCAATTGCTGGCAGTCTCAATTGGTGATTCCACAGTGTGCCGGTACTGGCAAACAGTATGCGGAGAGTGCGCCAGAAGAAGATAACAGTGCGACAGTGCGCCAGAGCCAAACTGTGGGCCGCTAGCGGCGCACAGTGCGCCGAGAGTGTGCCGGAATCACAGTATGCCGCTACCGGCACACTCTGTATGGAATGGGCTGCACTGAAGATTTGCCAGCTGTTATTAGTTAACCCAGTTAACTTTTGACCCCTAATTTTCAATCTGGATAGGAAGCTATCCAAACTGTACCAGTGTAGGAATACATCACAGAAGGAACTTTGCAAAATTAGTGTACCACACTGTACCACATAGTTGAAGTTATAGTTATTAGGGGAATGTTCTCAGAATGAACAATTAATTCCGAGACAAAATTTCATTGTAGGATTCTAATGTACCTAGTACTAACCTTTCCTATCATTGGACTACTTTTGGTACACATGAATACATATGTAATTCGGTTCAGGACTTTCAAATCTGGCAGTTGGTGAGAATGGTGGGAGAATATGTTTGCAACCATGAGGAGTTGTTCCTGCTAACTTAGGCCTGCATAATTTGTACTATTTCCTGGTCATACATGATACAGATTTGTGTGGTAAGTCTGTTTGAATGCAAAGTAACAGTTTGATTATGGTTTAGGCCAGTCCAGTAATTTTGTAGACAACTTGTAGTTTTCTCTGCCATGTTGATCATTGTGTTCTTTCATTCATTCATTGTCTGTTTAGATTTCATTGCATGACAGATCTTATGTACAACAGTTTGAGTGGAGTGATTTGTACCATTCATGTGGAGGTCAGGATGATGTCATTCTGACCACCACCATGAAAATATTGATAAGCCCAGAAGTTATTGGAAGAGTGCGCCGGAAGGCTGCCGGAAGAGTGCGCGGTGAGGTTGCCGGAAGAGTGCGCGGTGAGGTTGCCGGAAGAGTGCGCGGTGAGGTTGCCGGAAGAGTGCGCGGTGAGGTTGCCGGAAGAGTGCGCGGTGAGGTTGCCGGAAGAGTGCGCGGTGAGGTTGCCGGAAGAGTGCGCGGTGAGGTTGCCGGAAGAGTGTGCCGGAAGGCTGCCGGAAGAGTGTGCCAGAAGGCTGCCGGAATACATAGGCAGTTTGCGTCCAGCTTGCCGCAATCTGTATAGTGTGCCGGAAAGCTCATTTGCATGTGAAAAACTCTGTTGCGGCAAGGTTGCCGCAAACTCTCCGTGTGCGGTGTGCGGTGTGCGGTGAGGTTGCCAGAAAGTTTGCGGCAAGCTTGCCGCAACCAGTGTGCCAGAAGAATATTATTTCGGTAAGGGTAGGTATATGGACCTAATTAATGCCATTAAAAACAAAACACACCAGCAAATGAAAAATAAATAGTTGACAGACAAGAATATAAACAT
Source organism: Hanleya hanleyi (assembly GCA_036873755.1). Lineage (NCBI taxonomy): Eukaryota > Metazoa > Mollusca > Polyplacophora > Lepidopleurida > Hanleyidae > Hanleya > Hanleya hanleyi. Next base: position 156,985 of record JAVTVY010049459.1, read on the forward strand.
TTTACGACATGTATTTCCTCAAACATCGTTCGCGTATTCCTTTCGCGAAAGGTTCAATTCTGACATTTTCTCGCGAAATGTATGGCGAGAGGTACTGGCGAATCGTTCACAAACGGTTCGCGACATTTTTCGGCTATCCTTCGCGAATTTGACCAGTTTAATTCTTGGGTGTACTGTATGCCTGGTGTTTATAGTTCGTAATTTGTTTGTTGACAATGATAGCGTTGGAGAGACAATTTGTGCGAAAATGCCTGTTAATGTTGCTGTACGATCATTGCGTATTCACCGAGCAGACGTTGCAAATCTTGTTCCTTGATCCTTGATCTGAGTGTCGCACTTGACAGGTTCTGGTTCTGGGATTATGAAGACCCCAGTTTTCAACACTCGTAGTCGCGTTCTTTCCCGTGAAGTCGGCGTTCGTTACTATTTTAATGTGTACGCATACTGCATGGAATATATTTCCAGAGGAGATATGTGTCGAAGCAACAACAATAGTATTTACATTTTTCTCGTCTTGTGAACTTGACCGGATCCTGTCCAGTGCAAATTTATGTATTCTGGGGGACTTTGCTCACCGAATATAATTTAGTTTCAAAAAGTTTGAACAACAAAACTTTCCGAAAGCGGAAAAGACAGAATTTGTCAGGTACCGCTTTCGAAAAGTTTTGTTGTTGGTGGTGTTCAAACTTTTTCAAACTAAATTATATACGCAATGATCGTGCAGCAACAACAGGAATTTTCGCACAAATTGTCTCAACAACGCTATCGTTGTCAACAAACAAATTTACTATAAACCCCATGCAGGCATATATAAGTAATCTTGGGGACTTAACGCAAACTCGTGCAGCTCTTGCAAATATCTGTGCTGCACAGAACTATTAATAAAACTAGTTAATAAAACTATCCAGTCTCCTCGCGTATTTGTCGTTTTGTGATGATGATGATGATCTTTTCTGTATTATGGCCTTTTGCGTGCCAGATAGTTTTGTCACAATGGAATTGCATGAATTATGAAAATCTGCTCGCAAAAACTGGTAGAAGACATTGCACGACGCAGACGATCCACTTTTAAGCATATTACTGTAGATAGTTTCTTGCTACCATGAAGACCTGGCATATTTCGAAATGAGCCGCCTTCACAAATTCACTTCCTTGAAGACTAAACTCTGTGTTCCAGTTGTGATTTCCCAAACAGACTCGTCCTCAACTTGGAGAAAAATCTCCACATTTATCCATACATCTGCTATCGGCTGAAACATGCCAGCTGGAACGTTTTGAAACTTTAAATCCATTATTGGCGATCCAGACATCAGTACTTTGAGTACTTTCAGTTTTTCAACTGAGCAAAAAGCCGATAAACTTTGGATGGTGGCCTGTAAGTGTAAGTGCCATTCCTCATTATTCTTTTTGATATTTCTCGATGTTATAATTTCTCTTTAATCAAATTTACTGCTTTACCCACTGTAATTGACTAGACATCGACATAATAACAAATCTGCATGTCTGAGAGGGACCATCTTTGCTTATTTGCTGATAATGTAATGGGTAACAGGTTCAGTATACACATGTATTCGACATTTTTATACGCCCGCCAAAAAGGCGGACGTATTATGTGATGGCGGTTTCCGTCCGTGTGTCCGTGTATCCGTCCGTCCGTCTGTCAGTCCCCCGTGTCCGGTCTATATCTGGAACACTTTTCTATTTACAGTTCCAATTTTTGGTGAGTGGATACCCTACGGGGAGACGACGTGTCGCGTACAAAAATCAAGGTCGAGGTCAGAGGTCAATGGTCACTGGCCTGAAAAACAGGAAATCACTGAAGTGTTCGTGTCCGGTCTATATCTCTGAATGTTTTCTATCCGCAGTTGCAATTTTTTTTGAGTGGATACCCCGGGTGGAGACGATGTGTCACGTACCGAAATTCAGGTCGAGGTCAGAGGTCAAAGGTCACTGTTGCCTAAAATCAGGAAATCATTGATCATTGATAGTTTTCTATCTACAGTTCTAATTTTTGGTGAGTGGATGCCCTAGGGGGAACGATGTGTTGCATACAAAATGTAGGTCGAGGTCAGAGGTCAAAGGTCAGTGTCCCGGAAAAATCAGGAAATCATTAAAAATTTCTAATTTTTTGTGAGTGGATTCAATAGGGGGAAACGAGGTGTCGCATACCAAAATATAGGTCAAGGTCAAAGGTCACTGACCCCAAAAACAGGAAATTATTAAAAATAACTTTTTTTTTGTGTCAGTAGATACATGAGGGGGACACGATGTGTCACTTACCAAAATGTAGGTCAAGGCCGAAGGTCAAGGTCACTGTGACCCCCAAAATCGTGAAATTGTTAAAAATCAAGATTTCTTGTGTCCATTGATACACATCCTCGCGAGCCAGTGTATCGATCGATCTGTTAGGGTCGATACACTGGCTTGGTTAGTTACCCATATGAGTTCTGGATATAAATAGATCAAGAGGTTTCCTCTAAATCAACCCAATCAGTGAATGCGCTAAGCCAGTTGATTAGGCCAATCCGCTGCTAGGTATGAGATATGACGGGATTGAATTTCATTGCGGACTCAACTGCTTTGATGGCAAGTTGAAATCAACATTGGAAGTCGAAGCAAAAACCGCAAGCTTGGGATACAGATATGCTTATTCAAAACAAGCGCAGTGGATGAAATGTACGAGATTGTATAATGGAGGCGTCGACTCAAGAACTCATTCGAAAGACCAAAAATGTCAAGGTAAACTGTGATCCAAAAATTTGAAATCATTAAATATAGCCTTTTTTGTGCCAGTAGATACATTAGAGGGACATGATGTGTTACATACCAAAATGTGAGTCAAAGATCAAGGTCACTGTGACCCCAAACTCAAGAAATCATTAAAAGTCACATTTTCATATACCTGTCGAAGACGAGATCATGTACATGTAATGCAATGTTGCATTCTGTCCATTCACCCATTAACATTAGTTGTCCATGCGATATCTCTAGTTTCAAGGTATGGATTGATACCAAACTTCGGGTACAGCTTACTCGCATTACAAAGAGAGATCAATTTGTCAAGTTTAGCTGCCTATATGTGTTAGGTTGGAATATTCAGACTTTTCTCCCCTACATGTATATGGCATTTGTCCTGTGGAGTTGTCTCTCATGTTTGATACATGTAAGAAATGGCTACATTTACTTAAATTGTTGTGAAATAAAAACCATAGTACGATACATTTACTAATTTAATGGGGAGAGGGGTCCTTTATGAACTTTATACCTGTTTATTAACTCCAGAACAAAGGTTTACTTCATCACTTTCTTCACATCCTTCTACCTTCATGGAAAATTTTCTCGCCTGAAAGGAATCCATTTGAAAGAAACCTACTATTTTCTTGTGTTTGACTATTGTCGATTTCAGTGTGGGATATGTGAGCTCTCGACTCTTTGTTTCAGGGTCACCTAGATACCAAGAGTTCAGCCCATTTTAGTTTATCATTCAATATAAGATGTGATGTGTGTAACATTCTCAGAAGCATAAAATCGTAGACCTTTCCCTGGATTGCTAGCTACCAATTCGGATCAAGGCCATTAACAATCTAGAAATTCAGACCAGTGTAATTCCAGATATACGGGCGTATATTGAAGCCCCTTGGGCTCTTGTTCGATATGTACCTGTGAGCAGGTTGTAGTTGAAGACCTCCTTGCACACCATGAGCTTCCTAAAGAAGTTACGTACAGACAAATGTTGGTGAAATGGCAAACAAATATTTTTGGTCCAATTGCCTCATGTAGGTCCAATTATGTAATCTGCGTACATGGTTGTTTAACCATTAAACAAGCAACAATGTTCCACGTTAAACCTTCAAAATGTCTGCTTCCCTATTGAGCCAGAATAACGATGAGTGTTTTGTGGGTATCTGAAATAATTGAGAGGATAGGAAAATGGATGGTCGTACAGTACGAATTGCATTAATGTTTACACTCGTTCCATTCATTTTGCGGTCCGTTCGCATTCATTTTGTTCCGTTTTTCGGTCAAACGGTTCCGGTCAAACTCCGTTCACAATTCGGTTATATTTCGTTCAAACTCTGTTCATCCTATTGCGTTTATTCCGTTCATTTCGTTCATTCCGGTTCGTTCTCATGAATGTAAACGTGTACTTTGTCATATGATTATCGTCAGCCACATTCGCAGAGACCAGTTGTTGAAAATGGCAACTTCTCATTACACAGATTTCCAACTTCATTATCCCCAGATTCTTCTTTCTATTACAATCAACTTTATATTAGATCTAAAAACATAATTTTATATGCTCTAAATTGGAGTGAAATCTTTCGCGACGTCTTCACGAAAGAGACTGCTTTCTCCGATGTCCGCGTGCTGCCAAAACAATATAAGGTCAACAGCAGGGTCATCAATTTCACATTCCAGTTTTCTCGTGCAAAAGATGAATGCTTTATGCAAGAATTTCTTCCATTCATTCTAGATCTGTATTCTGTTTGCGTTCCACAATATGATCCGTTATGAAGGCGACTGTAAAACTGTTGACTGGGCGATATGAGAAAAGAAAAAGTTATTCAAAATTGTTTAATAATATTTTTTATCTGAATATTTATCTTACATATTCTTCTGTGCTATCGGTAAAATAATCTTGCATCCTTCTCGTTTGTTAACACATTAGACAAATTTTTAGTATTATATAAATATTTAGGAAGAATGGGCTAATAAGTTTTTCATTACCGGTACTTTTCTCTGTGATATCTACAAAAGTGACAGGTTTCCGCAACACAATTGTATTGAGGATGAAAAACATATTCCTTTGGAATGTACCTTCTATGCCTCAATGAGAAAAAATATTTTTTATACCATCCAGGATAATATTAATTCAGTATTTTCTCAACTATTTTTTCTTTTATTAGACCCACCCGATTCCATTACAAGAGATGTGGCATTTTATATATATACTCATGTCTCGCAAACGGGATCCAGTTTCTTAATTTGAAGCTTAATTTAAAGTGGCAATATTCTCCGTGCTTCGTAATGGGTATTAGATCTACATGTACCCCATGTGAAATGTTGTTCTTTTATTCCGTTGATTTGTTACCGTACTCGGCTCATAATGGGCGTATTAGTACAAAAAAATTCATTCATTCATTCAATAGTCTCGGGGACCAAATAGTGAAAAAAACAAAAAAAACGGCCACGGTTCCATAAAATCAACCGGAGTGATCCGAGAAAGATGACCATGGACCTAATGAGTGCATCGTTCACGAGGAATGAAATGGCCTCCCATGCTTTGACAGGGATGAAACCCAATGCGACAAGAGAGGTAGAGGCTAAGCCTGCAATTGACCAAGAAAAGATCAAAGCCATCCAAGGTAAAAACTTTTCTTCATAAATATTCCAAAGATCTGATAATTAATCCCAAGGTCAATGACCATGTTTTTGATAGCTTATATAGTTTGAAATGTTGTGATTGAATATATTGATATTCAGTGGCTAACTGCAAATTATTTCATTCTCTTACAGACTACTGCCTGAAGAAATTTCCCAGTTCCGAAACTCAATGGCAAACAGAAATTATACAGAAACCTGATGGAGAGATTATGATGCCCTCATGTTCCTCCGTTTATATCTCGAGTGCACATGTACATAATAAAGAAAATATTTATTATATGTATTTGTTTGTTCTTCTTTCTATGCGTTAGTTATTTACCAGATTATCTTTAACATAGCTGTGGTACATCCAAAACAAGCAATGTTTAAGCTAAAACATTTTCTGATGTATTTACTATTTTACAGTACAGGGGTATTTTGTATTTCGTGGAGTTACTATGAAAGATGACCTATATCACTCATCCAAATATTCTTATATAAACTTTATATCCTGTAGATTTCTCAGAATCCATTCCATAACTAAATTCTATAGGATCCTACTAAAAAATCCTGTAAGATTTTTATCCTATTAAAAAATCCTATAGGATTTCAATCTTATAGGATTTTAATCTTATAGGATCCTATTAAAAAATATCTTATAGGATCCTATTAAAAAATTCTATAGGATTTCAATCTTATGGGATTTTAATCTTATAGGATCCTATTAAAAAATATCTTATAGGATCCTATTAAAAAATCCTATAGGTCAATCCTATAGGATTTCAATCTTATAGGATTTTAATCTTATAGGATCCTATTAAAAAATCTTATAGGATTTTGGGCCAAAATCTTATAGGATCCTATAAGATTTTTTTGTAAGGGAGGTTACAAACAAGAGCTGCACATCTCACACCGACCATAACAGATTACAACACAAAAGTTAGGACAACAAGCCATGTAGTTGTTTGAAAATCAATTCATCTGCAATGACTATGGAAGTGATCAGTGATCACACTTCAAATACCGTAGGACTACCAAAGTCCTCCGCGATGCGTGGAGCAGCTTTTTTCAGGGGCATATAGCTTTGCAGGGTCAAAGTTCGCACAGTTGAAGATGTTGATTCCAATTCCTGTTTTCAGAAACTGCGGGGGGGGGACTCTTACATGTATTTCCTTGTTCATAATCGGCGTAATTATAAGCGTGTTATAAGCCTCACTGATTCCAGCCAGGGAAATAAGGACGTATTTTGTTCTAGGCCAAGTGTTCAGAGTACCGGTAGGCGATATACATTTTTCCAGAAACCATTTCTTTCCCGGCTCGGACCACGTGCACGCTTTCGCCGCAGGAGTAAAGAAAGACACGCTCCACATTTCCTTATCTATTTATAGAAATTACAATCAGTACATTTTGTAAACATAATTTAACTATACGGGTTTCTGAGCCATTCTGTCAGTCATCCAACTTTATTCACATGCAAACATGTACGGCCGCTGGTGCAGCGGGCAGTCCAAAACTTCGCTCACTCCGTTCCGTTCATTTCGTTTATTTCGTTCCGGTCAAACTCTGTTCATAATCCGGTCATAATTCGTTCAAACTTCGTTCCGGTTTAAAAAATTTTGCTGTCATATTTTAATAACCGAACCGAAACGCAAACAGAATGAACGAAACGAGTGTAAACATTAACGCAATTGCCTCTGTAACAGAAAACCATACAAACACATATATCAAATGTGTTTCATTCGGTTAAAAAAAATCGGAAAAATAAAAAATACTTTTGGAATGTGATGGAACTATTCTTTCATTTACAACATACTTTTTTCAACAGTGTTCTATCCCTTTAAAAAAATTGCCACTTTCGAATTATTAATCAAGCTATTTCCAGAAAAAAACGGCTTTTCGAAATATATGTCTCCAAGTTTCACTTGAGATTGCGTCTATCAGCTACATGTACATGTACATGTATTTTTTAGGTGGAGGTGGCAAATTCGCGTCCATAATAACATCTGAAAAAGTAGGCTGAAACATTGAGCGTATTCTTTCACTCAGAATTTGATTCATTGCAACTGGCGTTCTCTATTCAGGTCCTGTTTAAAACCATATGATAAGCTGGAAAATAATTATACATGGTGAGTATCAAGAATTAACCCAACAAGTTTGTTTACTTGACGTTTGGAACTCGAGTTGAACTCGAAACAAATAAAAAAAAACCCCAATTATTCATGAAGCACATCAGCCATAATTGCGCCTGTCACTATTGACTTAGCTCGTTTAAGGCCACCTTGAATTATTTGCGAGTATACCAGTAGTCCATACAATGTCTTCTCAGCTGGAATGATCTCATCCTGCCAGGTGTATTGGCTCAATGAAATCTGGATCGACATGAATTGTTCACCCTCTCTAACAACCACAAAGAATGTATTTATTAATAAGATTTTTAGAGAATTGGGCACTTTACCGGTACATGAATACCATCAAAGTTTCAACCTACACGTGTCCTATATGCAGCAATATATTAATATGATTGTTGGGTACCGTTGTACTGGAATCAAACTCGGGTTGGTACGGGTTCTCGTTTTCAAGATATATGATTGCCAACTGTGAGCTACCACACAAGCAAAGACATGGGAAGTTCATACTATACTGTTTATACAACTAAAGTACATAAAGCACAATTGGACACCTAGAGCTCTGAAATTCTTATCACGGTTTGTATCAAGCCATTGGACTGTTCGTCAGGATGAAGACTGTCGGCGTCATCTAATGGCGTTCCATGAAAATGATATATATCTATTTGTAAATTATTATTACTATAACGTCAGCTTTCTATATCACGATTCATGATATATGTCAAATAAAATGTTCACCCTGTAATCAGCAGCTATATGATGCACGCAATCCAACAGGCACAATCTAGCGAGTCGTGTAACTACTTCTTGTGGGGTGAATGGTCCTGTTGAAATGACCTGATCCTACACTGATTTTAGATTGTTTGACAATGATTGAATTTGTGGTGTAATTTTGTTGTTAGATATTTTATCGTTAGATAGAGTTCATCGCTATAGCTGAAATATTACTGAAGACGACGTTAAATTAAATTCTCTCTCTCTCCTAAATTTTCTCAAAATGCGAGAATGATATTGTTTCTTGAATGCAGCTAATTCTGATACCTTAGTCAATCACTTGGACTATTATCAAAGTTAGTCAAAGTTGCACGCAACATTGGGTTACAACAACAACACGCAAATTGCGAAACTTATAAACCGATCATCCCGCATTTTTCAGGAATTGACCGCTTTTAATTACTTGCAATAAATTTGATCACCCCCGTTTTTGAATCCCTCAACAGGGGTTCATAGACGTCAAAATTTTTACCACCCTAATTAAAATATTGAGTTTTTTTTTACTCCATTTCAGTTTTTTTTCTGTTTTTACGGCCACTCCACTAAGTTGTATTGAGTTTTTGAAATTTTTTACCACCCTGCATATCCATCCCAATTATAACAATTATAGTACCATTGAAAAGTAGGAAAGAGGCAATAAGCCAATGGGAATAACAACTTCATCTCATAATGAGCCTCAGAAATTAGACTCAGTGTCAATTCGATAGTATAAATGGTCTTTCGCGGTAATGACGATACAAAGAACGTGAAACGTTAATGAACTAAAAATATCATCATTTATGTTGCTTATGACTGATAAGACATTTGAGACCATTCAAGATTAAAATAAGAGCTGAGTGAATAGAGAAATTGGAGAGAGTAAATTTGGACATAAATTAAAAACATTGTGGGATAGAAAAGAATGTTGTTTATCCAATCTAGTCCACTGGTACTATAAGGAATTTGTAGAAAAAAATAAACAGAGCTAAACAAAAAAAGTCCATTGTATTGTTTGTAGGAAATCAATTTTTTTTCTGCAACTTATATGGTATAACAAAGTTACCTCCCTTGGACCTCGTGTCTGCAGCAACAACAACAACAGCGACAAGAGCGACAAACTTGACACAAACATTCAAAGATAATTATCATACAATGCTTGCAAGAGACGTTATAAAATCCTTACATCACTAGGCGACCTCCGGAGAAGATCTAGCAGCTGTCAATGATGGGGAATCTTGAACTCGCACTTCAACTTTACGTCCCTCGCCGTCGAGTTTCAGAAGAAAAAAAAATATCCCGCCCCCTCTCGTGGAGTTAAATTTACCTCGGGGCCCGGTAATTTCTTGATGCTCATTGTCTAACGACTTCTGATTATGCGAAGTCATTGAATCTGCAATTCCCGGTCCCAAAAATATATCTCGGAAACCTTGCCGTCGGATATTGCTAATAACTGGAAGCATACGTCGAGGTGGAATCCAGAAGAACTCACGGAGACGGAAATTATTTTCAGAATTGGAAATCCCCAAACCTACTAAGCCAGACTGTCAAAGGATCGGCGATGGTTTTCATCTCATTCAAATGATTTGCACCATTCGTGGATTGAGTTTTCAAAAATATTGAGTATTTCTTGTCCAAAACGTAACCTTTTGAGTTTTTGACTGTCAGTATTCAGTTTTTTACTAATCTTTACAGCCGAATAACGGTGGTAAAACGTGACGTCTATGAACCCCTGATCAAATATTACCTCAACATTCTTTGATGTGAACCACAAGCGGGTCTTTTAGGCATATGTGTGCAGACCGTGACCGGCCATCTAGCTGTCTGGGCTGGATCATGTGCATCACCAATAATCATGGCCGGGCACAAAACCCGGAGATGGAGAGATCATCAGTGTCAGATATGCACAATGGGATACAAACATGCTAGAACTATATATTTCAAATTTGCAAGATACCCTGCATGTTTCTTCTAATTTTTTGACTTAGAAGCAGAAAAAAACCCATCTGTACATGTATGTCTACTATTAAAAGCTAAATACTGTGGTATATGGCTATGTTATTGATCTCAAGAACTGAAAGAATAGATGGTGAAATTTGTAGAATGTTAACAGAATTTCTCTCAGCAGAGGCCTGAACTTAAGTTTTTAGCCCACCATCACCAGATGGTGGGCTGTTCAAATCACTTTTCGTCCGTGGTCCGTCGTCCGTCCGTCCGCCGTCCGTCCGTCGTCCGTCCGTCCGTAAAAAATTCTTGTTACCGCGATTTCTCAGGAACTACTGCATGGATCTTTTTCAAATTTGGTACACAGGTTCCCCTTGGGGTCTAGTTGTGCAAGAAACCCTTTCTGGTCCGATTCGAAAATCCAATATGGCCACTAGGAAGCCATCTTGGATTTCCCCATGAAACCTTGTTACCGCGATTTTTCAGGACTTTTATACTAACTTTGCTCATTTCTCTTGTACTATAACAACCGACGTAAGTACAGTTTCTAGAAATCTTGAAACTCGTGAAACTTAGAAAGATTATATCTTGGTGTTTTGCAGTGTCACTTTTTCGATCTTTTTCGCTCAGATTCGAAATTCTGTAAACAAAATTACAACTCAATCGTCTTAGTAACAAGGGACAAAAAGATCCTCTTGTCATTAGCTTACAATTATCGGACAATGGTGGGCGCCAAGATCCTTCAGGATCTCTCGTGTTGTCTTAATAATTAGAAGAATAGGGTAGGTTTTCTTTCAATCCTTCGAATGAACAAAGCTTGGTCCACCAAACCATAATGGAGCATCGTTGATAATTCCCCGGACTGCGTCGATACATGATTATGTTGGGATAAAATCATCTATATAAAATCAAGTCTACCAATATTGTCACATCGGACTATGCATTCCAGTAATACCTATTCAGTAAGGTTATATTTGCTTGTCTATTAACTTTGCGGTAGTTCTTCTCCGTGTTATAAAAAAATACATGTAGCATGAACGTATTCTAATGTATTCTTGGATTCGATCTGCTTTTGTCGGCAGAAACTTCGTGAAAAAAACGGGAGTTTTCAAAATTATTCTTTCGGGAATATCTTGAAAATACTGAGTTTTTGTTTAATTAGGACAGAAAAATTAACAGCAGAGAAGAATCAGTCGTTTTTTCGAATGGAATTTTTGGGGAAGGCAAATAATTAGGGAAATTACCGTAGTGTGATGCTGTTTGTGAACATGCCATTTCTTTTTTACAGTTTTATTTTTTTACCCCTCTGCCAATTTTGACCTAGGGGTATTGTCGTCATAAAATATGTCTGTCCATATGTGATACATGATTGTAGAAAATAATTAATCAATTATCTTTATCATTTTGGTGTTCAAAGCAGGATTGTGAATGTCCAAGTCTAATGTCACCACCCATAGATGACTGAGGTGCTCCTCTTTGTTGGCATGGATGTTGTCCAAGTCAACAGTATCACCACACACAGATGACTAAGGTGTTCTTACAATTTTTTACCCCTCGGGCAAATTTTGCACACGAACATGATATCTCAAGAAGAGTTCTAGCCAGGCATTGTGAATTCATACCACATATGTATCGGGTGAAGGGGCAGAAGCCTATTAAAAATGACTAACCTTGACCTATTTTATCAAGGTCAAATTCTAGTATTTGCTATATTTTTTTAAGGATTAAAGCTAGGGTCTCCAAATTCATACTATGTGTGCAACTATTGATTGACTAGAAACCTATCCCAGTTGACTGACTTTGACTTATTTTTTAAAGGTCATATACTGTTTATTAGGATATAACATGAAGAAATAAAGCTAGGCTTTCCAAATTAATACTAAGATGTGTACATCTGGTGATGCCCCAAAGATGTGCTGAAGATGACTGACTTGGACCTATTTTATCCTTAACCTATTTTATCCAGGTCAGATTCTATTTAGTACAATATTCCATGAAAGATTATATCTACATTGTCCAAATTTATACAACTTATGGCTGGACCTGAAGTCTATTGAAGAATATCACTAACCTTGACCTATTTTTAAAGGTCAAATTCTATATGTTGAGTCTAAATTCTCCAAATTCATGTTTCCTATGCAATTAAGTTAGAATTGACTTGAAAATTTTTGAAGATGATCTGACCTTGATCTATATTTCCAAGATAAAATTACTTGATTTGATTATAAACTGTTTAGAAGAGTATATTTAGAGCTAAGAATTTGGTCATGCTCTGCCAGAACCTCAGACCTTGGCAAAAGCTGAACTACAGCCAACCCTACCAAATCACATTTTTGTTAATCTAGTTCTAAAAATACACTGATGATATTATACAATGCCTGATTGCTGGGTTTAAATAATAACTGACAGCCGAGGGGTATTGAAGCCCAATGGGCTATTTTTCCCCTTGGTGGGGTTGAGGTTGAGATGGTCGATGTCCAGTCTATAGGCCATTCATGTATGATTTAGTTGTTCCTACAACTGGAGTCTTTGGTGGGATTGAGGTTGGCATGTAGTGAAATTGCTTGGCCCCAACTTGAGTCATACTTGGCTGTAGGGCATCCTATCTGGTGTGAATATTACTCTGTGATTGACCTTCCATGGTGGGGATGAGTTATGTAGGTTGACAGATCAAAAACACATCTGAGCGACCCAGACTTATTGAAAGCCAGTAAATTGGGCTCTTAATGATTTATATTCTCACTCTTCTGGAAGATTTCTTCAATAAAGCTGTGGCACAGGAAGGGACTGCAAGGTACATCCTGGGTTTCTTTGGCCTGAGAATTATTTACTGGGAGTGATGGTCGACAGTTTGATGGGAATTAATTGGTTTTGCATGTTTGCACCTGAGTTCATGATGAAGCTTCTGAACCCTCCAGCCCTGAGCAGAATTTCACACAGGGTAAGAAATTCGCTGCTAATGCCAGGCTGATAATCCTGCTATAGACCAAGGTTCCACCCATTTCATAGTAGTACCATGCATAATGAGATCATTATATGTATTGATCAGCAGATATTGAGTGGGGAAAAGACAACATATTCTCTTCTACCTCATCCTCTCAAACCAGAGCCCTTTTCTTCTGAGTTTGCATTTTTGACACTTCAGACACCTTCAGATTAACAAACATTGATAACCAGCTCCATGAATGGAATATTGTCATATTAGTAGATACTATTATAGGACCTGGAAGATGTTCATGTATATACATTTCTCCAACAAATGAATTTCACAGAGACAGTTACCTTGCAGATTTTAAAACCACTGACATATATACATTAATTCAAGTATATCTCAGTGCCATTTCCAGGAGCTACGTGTAAAAGGTGAAAAGATCATATCATTGTTTTTTTTTTGTTTTTTTTTGTGCCGATTCACCTTTTATAGGTGGTACCACCTGGGAGAAAGTTGAAATTCCATATCCGGACAATAATTCCTGCAACGTCAAACCACCCATTATTTCTTTTCTCATGTAAACATTTTTGCTAATCCCAGCTGACTATATCATGATGTTCTCTAAGGTTTTTTGGCATATTTCGCTAGTGTGAAGCGAGTTTTCCACCTTGCCACCTGGTGGGAGTTAAATTTGGGGTGCGTTATTCTCCCCGTGTCGCTCTCCTTCATTTCAAATTGACCCATCAGTGTGGCTTTGAAATGCAATATGACCCATCTTGAAGATAAACAGGCCCCAAATCCTTGGACAAACTCGGTAGCCCCAGTTGCTCAAGTTCAGCTCCAGGGTAAAGATGCCACACTCAATATATTTAGTGTATTCCACACAGAAATATACTACATGTACACTCTGAAATAATTTGATTGTCATTCATTAGATTGAAAATAATAAAATTCAATCTGAGATTGAAATTTGCAATCTCTTAGATGGAATATTCAATCAGAAAGATTGCTCACAGATTCCAAAATACTGAATTTGCAATCTAATTATTTTAGAGAGTGTAAAACAGTCGTGTGCACTCAGAGGAATATCACAATCACCATGAACATGATGAAGAGATGCTGTTGTTCAGCCCCACGTATCGAGCTCTAAAAGCACATCATAGCCAAGTCTGGGAACACTGGATCTAGACACAAGCAGTTTCATCTCCACTATCCTACACAATGAACCCTTATAGGTATACAAATTATCAACTAGAAACTGGATAATACTTGTGAGACTCCCAATGATATTTTTCAGTACTGTACCTAGCTCCGGTGTAGCCTTGTTCCATACTACGTGAGAACAACGCTACGGCTGCAAGCCAGTCACCAGATCGAGTTGTTGGGAAATTGCCGTACGGGCAATATTTGCCGAACCAATTGACCATAACCAATAAAATAATTCGATTCTATGTCCATTTACCTTTCATAAAAATCCTTGTTTATGAGTGACCGTCCGTTTTTAGCTTGGCAAGAGATCGAAACTCTGACGAGGGGGGGTAAAACTGTCCACATCGCCGCCATCTTTACATCGATAAGTTTTACATGGACAGTATAACCCCCTCGTCCGAGTTTCGATCTCTTGCCAAGCTAAATCGAATTATTTTATTGGTTATGGTCAATTGGTTCGGCAAATATTGCCCGTACGGCAATTTCCCAACAACTCGATCTGGTGACTGGCTTGCAGCCGTAGCGTTGTTCTCACGTAGTATGGAACAAGGCTACACCGGAGCTATACTGTACCAGTATACATGTATGGCACAATTCTCAAATTGAAAATCTACATTTGATGGAAGGGATGGGTTTCAAAGTGTTGCAAGCTTATGCAATCCAGAATCAACCTTATTTCAAAATAATCATGGCAGTTAGCAAAATATTCTGAACATTTCAAAATCTTTCAATTTTTTTTCTCATTATAATAATAAATGTGTATAATAGATCTGTGTAATTAATGACTGTGGTAAATGCCCATCAACAATATTTAAACAAAAATGAGGTTTTCATAAACATTGAACCCCTGTTCATATATGATTTTTTTTTAATATTGACTATATGAGAACATCAGAATGCCCAAAAATGTTTAGACCAGTGGAATATCAGTGATATTCTTTTTGTATTGCAAAGTATCAACCAAATGCCAGTCCTGGAATCGATATAACCAGTTACATGTATAATCAGGTGAGCAGAAAACTTGTGCAGGTGAACCAAGGTAGTAAATGACTGCTTCATTCCTAGCAGCCAGGAACTAGGTCACCACCAGATTTCCCAGTTTAGGATTTCTCAAACCATTTCCCCATTCTGAAGTACGGTATCTAGAATTATTTTCTCTGTTTCTCTATGTGTATCAGTAATGTGCAGCATTCATTTATTAAACAGAAAGAGAGGAAGACCTTTTGTTCTCATATTTTCGAGCTTCACTATCCAGTCAAGCCGACTCGTTGTTGTTGGTCGCTGACATGCTTGTCCATCCAAACTTCATCAAACTATGGTAGTATGATCTCTCTTGTTTGAAAATTTCTTGACTTTATTCCTCCATGTAACTGTAGATAAACGCATTGTCGACACTTTCGATTGTATGCTTTTCTCTGTCGGAAAACATACTTCGTTATTTAGCACACGATGCCCGTATGATGCGAATGACAGCTGGACTTAGTGCAGCTTCAGTGCAGGAACAAGCTTTTCATGTTTGCGCACGATGCAGAGATCATATGCGCACAATGCGAGATTGTTCTGGCATGATGCGAAGATCGTTCGAAGACGATGTGAAAATCGTTTGCGCATGATTGCTTATGTCAAAGCAGATGAATCATCTTTAGAACTTCGAAGAATTAAACTACAGTGTGTAGCACTGCAATGTATCACAAATCGCCATCTAATCACTCAAATCCTGCATATAACTCTCTTTTCAACAGCAATACATACATAGATTTGTATTTAAAGAAACCCTTCATTATTCCACCTCATGGAATTCATATGAAACCACACATTGTAGGAGCTGGTATTAAGCTTAGTCAAATTTTACCTAACAAGCTCTTATCATTTTCACCATGGCAGTTAGCCAGACCAGAAGTAGATATTACAATGACAAATATAAAAAGGCAGACATAAGCTATCTCATGTATAAACAAGAATTTGGCGTATTGAGAGAAAAATACAGATCGCATCAAGCTATGTATATACAGATGGTTCTAAAGAAGCATGTGCTACTATCTTTAGTTCCAAAACTAAAGTGACCGAGTGCTGTACTGGCTGGGCTGACCAGTGTCCAGGGTAATAGGAACTGTGAGCACTCTCGTGTTCTGGCATATGTAGGCACCGTCGTGATATGACTGAAACAAAGTTGAAAATGATGTTAAACCCTACTACTCACTCACTCCAAAACTTATACCTTTTGACTTTGAGGTAAAAGTTTGATTTTCACTGTCGAAGCCAAAACTCTATTGTTAGCTTTAGAAGGTATTGGGACTACTATAGGAGGAAAATGTGTCATATTCTCAGATTCACTGCGATAGAGAGTGGAACTTCAACTCAACCCACCATTTTGAACATTCTACAATTATATGACCGTAGATTTCATCAACAGATTGATGTTGTGTTTTGTTGGTTGCCTAGCCACGTTGGCATCAAAGGAAATAATGGTGAAATGGCTAAGGCATCCCTAGATAATGAGGTTGATCCGGTTGGAATCCCATATAGTGATTTCAGCCCCTCTATCTGTTCTTATATGAGGAAGATGTTTCAATTTTTATGGGATGCTGTAGATAATAACTTCATGGGTTTCAAAAGATGCTTTTCATCGAGCGACTACTTTTGAAGATCTTTTTAGTCGGGTGAGGGAGGATTGCATTTTGGGTTATTTGAGAGAAATCGGTTTGTTACATAAGTTTTAATGCGTGTATGTTTTAATGCTTTGGATTACTAAGACTTGAGTACTTGGAATTTTGTTTGATCGTCACTGTATAGCTGAAATATTGCTGATATGATCAGGTGATGTAGAACTGGCCATACCCGATTAACTTCCGAACATTTGCTAAAAAAGGAACCAGCCCCAAGGTGTATTCTACGCCACGAAGATCTCACACTGAAACATATTCTGATAATTTTTATCAAGCAGCTAATTTAGAAGATCTTTTTAGTCGGGTAAAAGAAGACTATTTTAGGTTCGGTTTGTTGCAAAAGTTTCAATGTTTGTACATGTTTTTGGTGTATTGTGTTGAATACACGTATTTCTGGATTGCTGGGTTGTTGACTTGTTTATGTTGAAATACTTAGAATTTTGTTTGATTGTCACTGTATAGATGAAATATTGCTGAATGTGACGTTAAACCTTGATTATCTCTCTCTCTCTCCATTATTTCAAACTATTTTGGAATTTTACAAGAACATACATGCTTCTTTTCTATAATTTATTACAATACTCGATTAGGAGATCTCCAGCTTTAGCTTGCCGACTGTTGTGACATTGTGCAAATGGTTTTTATACGCCCGCCCAAAAGGCGGATGTATTATGTGATGGCGGTTTCCGTCCGTCTGTCTGTCTGTCCGTCTGTCTGTCTGTCCGTCTGTCCGGTTCTCGTGTCCGGTCTATATCTGGGACAGTTTCCTATCCACAGCTCCAATTTTTGGTGAGTGCATACCCTACGGGGAGACGATGTGTCGCGTACCAAAATGAAGGTCGAGGTCACAGGTCAAAGGTCACTGGCCTAAAAAACAGGAAATCACTGAAGTGTTCGTGTCCAGTCTATATCTGTGAATGTTTTCTATCCACAGTTGCAATTTTTTGTGAGTGGATACACCAGGTGGAGACGATGTGTCGCGTACCGAAATTGAGGTCGAGGTCAGAGGTCAAAGGTCACTGTTGCCAAAAATCAGGAAATCATTGATCGTTGACAGTTTTCTATCTACAGTTCTAATTTTTGGTGAGTGGATGCCCTAGAACGATGTGTTGCATATTAAATGTAGGTCACGGTCAGAGGTCAAAGGTCAGTGTGATTGAAAAATCAGGAAATCGTTAAAAATTTCTAATTTTTTGTGAGTGGATTCAATAGGCGGAAATGAAGTGATGCATACCAAAAATTAGGTCAAGGTCAAAGGTCACTGACCCCAAAATTAGGATATTATTAAAAATAAAATTTTTTTGTGTCAGTAGATACATTAGGGGGACACAATGTGTCACATACCAAAATGTAGGTCAAGGTCAAAGTTCAAGGTCACTGACCCCAAAATCGTGAAATTGTTAAAAACCATGATTTTTTGTGTCCATTGAGAAATTGAGGGGAGACGGTTTGTCATGTACCAAAATTTAGGCCAAGGTCACTGCGATCCCAAAATCAGGAAATCATTAAAAATCATGATTTTTGGTGTGCATTGATAGATTGAGAGAAGACGATGTGTTGTGTACCAAAATTGAGGTCAAGGTCAAAGGTCAAGGTCACTGTGACCCCAAAATCAAGAAATTATTAAAAGTCACATTTTCGTGTAATGAGATGTTGCGTTCTGTCCATTCATCCATTAACATTTGTTGTCCATGCGATAGCTCTAGTTTCAAGGTATGGATTGGTACCAAACTTTGAGTATACCTTACTCGCATGGCAAAGTGGAGCCATACATATGAGATCAATTTGTCAAAGGTCTAGGTCGCAGTCCCCAAAAACTGAATCAAGCTTAGCTGACTAAATGTGTTGGAATATTGTTGGAATATTTGAAGTTCTTTTCCCTGCATTTATATGGTATTGTCCTGTGGAGTTGTCTCCCATGTTTGAAACAGCTACATTAAGTTAAACTGTTGTGGAATAAAAACCATACATTTACTAATTTAATGGGAAGAGGAGTCCTTTATGAACTTCACACCTGTTTATTAACTCAAGAACAAAGGTTTACTTCATCACTTTCTTCTTCCTTCATGAAAAATTCTCTCGTCTGAAAGGAATCCATTTGCAGGAAAACTACTATTTTCTTGTGTTTGACTATTGTCGATTTCAGTGTGGGATATGTAAGCTCTCAGCTCTTGCTTCAAGGTCAACTAGTTACCAAGAGTTAAGCTCATTTTAGTTTATCATTCAAAATAAGATGTGATATATGTTACATTCTTAAAAGCAAAAAATTGTAGACCTTTCTCTGGATTGCTAGATCAATTGGAATCAAGGCTATTAAACAACCTTGAAATTTGAACCAATGTAACTCCAGATATACGGGCGTATATTGAAGCCCCTTGGGCTCTTGTTGCATATGTATTACCGTTCAATAGTCCGACAACTGTAAGTCGTCAAAAATACAACAATGATGATATTCCTTGTGCTAATAAAACTGATTTCAGAGTTCTGCAGATTGTTTTTTGAACGTTGCGCGTCAGAAATGAACTCTGACGAATGGCAACAGGAACTCTGATCCATTCGCAGTTCAGCGAATACCTGTGTTCAAGTGCATTCAAAATGAGGATGCAGCGCAGTTCAGATATGGAAGCCTTATGCCCGATCCAAGCATTTCTAATTTCAGGAAGCTCTCTAAAAGAAAATGTTATCACATATCCTTTTCAATTGTTGCTTAACCCTTGTCCTGTCGACTCCGGATATATCCGTTGGCAGACTGTCATGTTCCCAGTGTCGACTCCGGATATATACGTTCAGTGTGACCATTGCAAGTTGGTCCACTTTCAAAACAATTTGGAGCCACGTGTGGGAAAAATCGAACCAGACACGGCTCACTCCATTTAAAACATATTATTTCACGAAATATTTCACGCAAGTTTGGTGTTTATGTACTAAAAAAGACATCTGATTGTGTGAAGATAGTCTACAAATGTGAAACAGAGTGCTGTTTCTTCCGAAATGTTCGTCAAAACGCGTGAAAATGCACCTTGTTGACAAGCTTCTACAACAAAACCCAGACAGAAAATATCCATGTTCCGGGCATCAAATTGAAGGACAATAACCCTGCTTTAATTTTCTCACAGGTTATTCCTGGCATATAGTAGAAATACGTCGATTTTATTGGATAAAAATGCCATTCACTCCGAATCTGTAACGACCTCCCACGAAAATACTGATCACCTGACGTAAACCCGACTCCCTGATTGGCCAAACTGTTTATATCGGTCAGTGCGCGTGCGCATTGGACTGAATCAGGCGGAGAAGGAAACGTTTTTGAACTCAATGGCGAAGATGAGCTCGCCAAACGTCATGTAAACGACGAGATATTGACCTGTTTACGTGGAAGATTCAATAAATTTTCGATATTCATTATGCGAAGAGTAACCAGGAATACGTATCATGACATCTAGAAGATTTTAGACGGTTTATTTATTCGGGATGAAGCAGAAAAAGACCGTCTATCGGTAGCAATCAGGGCGTGATAAAATTACACACGTGAGTTTTCAGGACATTATTTTTGCCAAATTACGAGTCCTAAATATTTCTGATGCTGTACAATGCCGAATATTTTCTGAATGTATGTTCAGTGGTTCAAAACGATGTATCATCCATCAAATACCATCCATTACTTCAATTTATTTATCGAATCCAACGACTTGACAGCCGCCGGTTTTTAGTCAATTCAGCTCTGCTTGACAGCATGGCACACAGAAGTCGACCAGCTATAGGACTGGTTGACAGGACTAGGGTTAATACAGGGGAAGTAGGTCAATGCCAGTATAAGATTGTGATTGGTCAAAGCAACAGATTGGATATGAGCTCGATCTCATGCGACCTTCTTCGAAAATGTAATAGTTTGCTCTAATCAAATAAAATATCACCCAATATATTGTATGCCTATTTGGACGAAAAATTGTTAACACGTTGGTTGAGCAGAATATTTTCCTAACTTTCTCACTAAACTTTTTATTTCAATTCAGATTTCCAGTCATTGTCTCCCACCACATTAGTGGGGAGGGGACTTAGAAACACCGGGCGTCCGTAATTCCGTTATTCCTTAATTCCATTACACATTTCTTGTCCGAACCGTTGAACCGATCGACTTTAAACTTGCAGAGTGTCTTTACATCAGTGAGAGGACGGTTGGGATTGCTTTTCAGTTACCTGCATAATCCAAGATGGCTGCAATCAGCCATCTTGGATTTCAGCAGTTGTATCTTTACACATTTCTTGTCCGACCAATAACTCGAGAACCGTTGAACCCGATCGACTTCAAATTTGCAGAGTTTCTTGACATCGGTGAGAGGACGGTAGGGATTGCTTTTAAGTTACCTGCGTAATCCAAGATAACCACCATTGGATTTCAGCAATTGTATCTTTGCACATTTCTTGTCCGACCAATAACTCGAGAACTATTCCACCGATCAACTTCAAACTTGGAGATTGTCTTGACATCGGTGGGAGGATGGTTGATTTTCTTTTCAGTTATCTGTGTAATCCAAGATGGCCGTCCTCAACCATCCTGGATTGTCAGCAGTTCGATCTTCACATGTATTTCTTCTCCGACCAATAACTCGAGAACCATTGAACCGATCATCTTCAAACTTGCAGAGTGTCTTGACATCGGCGAGAGTCGACAGTTGGGATTGCTTTTCAGTTACCTGCGTAACCGAAGATGGCTGCCATTAATGATGACAGTTTCTAAATGCACTTTCTGCATAAAAAGCAACATAGTTTCTGTCAGATGCATGGCTCATCAGATATATCTCCATTTCCAAAATCATACCTCTATTCAATGACATTGGATATTATCAACCAAAAAAATCGATCATAGAGGTCCATGTCCCCCGCAGCAGCAGCACCAGTTATGGTGGATGCAGTCCACCATAACTGGTACTGCTGGCGGGGGACGTGGACCTCCTATGGCCGATTTTTTTACGGGGCGATTTAGACCCGTAGGGACTAATGGTCCTGTATTATAGTGAGGAAAAACTTGAACACCCGCGCTGTGTCTTGCTAACACAGTACCACTACAAGATATTGTTCTTACACGACAAGAAAGAGGTCTGAAATTTCCTTATTTAGAGTGTCCAGGTTTCTCTGTTTTTAATGTTCGTGTATAGTTTCAGGTCTGATATCTTCAAGTTACATTTGTATTTATCTAATTTTATGCATGCATTGCCATTTGTTAAGTTTCCAGTGGCACTACTTTCCTACTCAAAATATGTCATCTGCTAAACCACAGATTTTGAGAGGTGCATGTTGAGTGATTTTGTGGGGCTAACTCATTCTCATTAGAAAGCGTGTTCGAGCAGTAATTTAGTCTTAAATAATACCAGTATAAATGTAAATCATTTTGGAAAACAATGGGCTATTTCACTTTGTCTGAATTCATTTACATTTTCATGAAATATTTGTGTTGAGTTACAGTTTGGAATTTTCGCCATTTGAGCTTACCCCTCAAGATCCTCACCATTATCTTTTTATGGTAATTTTCTAAGATCCAGTGGTGGTCAAATCATAATAATTTTCCTGTATTCAGAAATGTTTTCTTTCCATTCTGCTTCTGAAATATTCTTGGAATGTTGCAAGCGTTTCCCGGATCTACACAAAGAGCTCTACATATTACATGCACCCAGTGTCTTTCTGTGGAAAAGGTGACATTGGAGATAACCACCACAATAACGACAACATAAAGTACGGTAAGTTCCCTAAGTATTCGTGACCGGAAGTAAATATCGCAGTCGTGAAAAACTGACCACTTCCGAATAGTTTGTGCAGGTCAGTTAAGAAAAACGGACGTTTTCATAAATTAGAGTCCCTTTGTTAAATGCTCATACCGTTGGACATTGAAAGGTCACAATACTTTTGTGTGTAGAATGAAGCTCAATATACTTCGTCGAAGTTCAGTGGAATGAAAACGTGTGGTCGAGGGGAAACACGGAAGCAAAACCTGGGAAATGTTTGCCGTGCATTTAGATTTGTCAGGCAATATTTCGCCATTCATCAAAGGATAAATAAAGTACCGATTGAGGTAGAAGGAGATCTACATGTAGCATATGTCCCATTATATTCATTATTTAAATCGTGGAGCTAGAAATGATTCAAATCTACTGCAAAGTATAAATCATCTATAGAAAAATCAGGTTTCCCCGTCGGTTCTCAGTCCTGCTTTCATCGGACATCCGGCCAATTTAAAATCACAAATTCGCGTGTATCATTGTATTGGTACATACGGGAGCATATTCTGTCACTTTGACATTCTGATTCTTTATTTTCTCTTCAGGACATGCTTGAAACCTTGCATTTTTGTCACGGCCGAGAAGCCTAGGCTCAACTATCGCGGTAACGCCAATGCTGTTTACGGGAAAATATATAATCGATCTAACGAAGAAACACAGATTACGTCATTTTCAGATTGAGAATCAAACCTAATAATTTCTTGATTGCTCTTCATAGGGAAATCTTGTGGAAGGGCTTTTCAAACTGTTTATGTCAATAAAACGAACAGCAAATTAATCAAGCGCCCGACACTATTTGGAGGCCCATATCACGGCCAACTCGGCTAACCACCAAATCAGGGCCAACTCGTCTGGGATGATATACAATCTTCCCAGCTGGAATGAGCTCATCCCGACCTGTATAGCGGCTAAACGAAAGACATGAATTGCTTGCCCTTTCGAACAATTCACTGTATCCCTTCGATCCTTGATTAACAAATGTATGAAAATACTTTCATAGAATTGGGTGGGGTCTGTAGAATGAAAGTTTCATCATGCCACGTGTTGGTTGTACATTTTGCCGCCATACGGAGTTGCAATAACATCATGTGATCAATACTTGGATAGCATAGCACGTGGGCCAAACTTGCGCTTGTACACGGTTCCCGCTTCATAACATATTCAGCTAACACAACCTCAATATATTATGCCTTCGTAACAGTAAGATCATGTCTCTCACGAAAATAAAAAACTGACTTGAATTCATCCGGAATATCAATAATGTGCGTAAACTTGACGGGTTGCATATCATTATTGCGGATTTTGAATGTCTTTCCACCGTTATGCAGTCTGTAATACGTTACGCGTCTGGTACACTGTATTGGCATCTCCAAAATAGGGAGTTTACACCCGATATGATCATCTGGAAAAGAAAGATGACAAATTTCTACTCCGGTTATGTTCGGTGGAATAATTATTTATCACAGTTTGCTTGCTCCTGAAAAGTTGAATACAAGAGCGCAAACTTTTTTCGTTATATGCATCACCGCGAATTCTACGGCCGTAAAATATTCTGAATCGCCGCGTTCGTTGGAAATGATACGTTTCTAAATTATTTTTGTCTGAACAGTACAAAAATATGTTTTCATTATCATAGCTGGGAATCTCAACATTCGTGTCAAACGGAAGAAAAATCCGAAAGTCGGAACCAAACAGGCGCGTTTCTGGTTTTTGGGTGAGGCGCACATGGCATACAGTCACCAAAATTAATGCAACTATATCCCGACCGTGTGCGGTTGTATTTCATTTAGATTGTGTACCTCTTTGTAAGACCGAATTAAACGCAACTTCTTCAGTTCTTCATTTTGATATTTTCAGTATAATATCGAACGTATGCTCTCTTCAATCGGCAATGTTTAATATCGCACGTCCACGTAAACCGGCAATATTCTCAATTTAATGACCATGAAAAATCGCCGTTCAAACATTGCACATTTCGTTTGAGACATAATGAAAATCAACTTAGTTGTTACAATTGGTTCTGTTCAAAGTGCTCAAAAAGTTTGCAAGGTTTATCAAATACTAATTCTAAGGAAACTCGTTAATCTGGAAGTTTTTTTCATCGCACAACTACATAAGCCCACAATATTACAGGGCTCTCAAGGAGCAAAATGAAGGCGAGTGATTCGTCACTCGCCTGAATTTAAGCTTAGGCGAGTGAGGCGAGTGCTTTTATCACTCGCCTGAGAAATTCCTGAGGCGAGTGAAATGCTGAAATTACTTCTACAAGTACATTACAGAATATGTGGGTCACATATGCGCGGTTCTGAACGGTGTTGTAGTCTTCTTTAATTCGGAACACTGATGTAAGTTCCTCTCCCCATTTTAGGTACGTTGATAGTTCTATCGGCTTTCCTTTCGGATTCGACATCGTGCAATTTTCCGCTAACATCTTGCTAACAGTTACAAAATTGTCAGGAACGAAAACGCACGCGTGCTTGGCACCGGAATAAATAAATATCGTATCGTATCGTATCGAATTGCATGAGATCAATGAAAAGCATGGACTTGATCGTGGGACGAAAGTCAAGTCCGCGTAACATCGAGAGTAAATCAAAATCGAAAACTAATGTTTAAAACGCAGTGATGTAATGTTAAACAAAATCGGAAACTACATGTAATGTTTAAAACAGCGTGATGCCATGGTGGTTTGAGCCGTGGTGTTTGACGGATTTTATATTTTTGGAAATCATAACCCACGGCTCAAGACGCGTCTGTATGGAAATACAAGGGAGGCAACCAGTCTACCTGTAATTTCGTTCCGACACAGGGTTATACTTTTTGCACAAACACATGAAGCGGAAATGGCGGGAAGCCTTCCGAAATTGCTGAACAACAAGATCTTTACGAACCAAGAATTTTACGACAGCTGAAGATGTCATTAAATATTATTCTGACCTATGAAACGTGCCAATGATGAACAACGAGATATCTTAGAAGTCAAGAACTTGACAGCAACAGCTGAAGGTGTCATTAAATTTTATTCTGACCGACGAAAACAGGCGAGTGGTGAACCACTCGCCATTTTTTGATTTCAGGCGAGCAGGAGGCGCGCGCGAGTGATCGCTCGCCTCTCCTTGAGAGCCCTGATATTATCAATCTTGCGACCACGATAAATGGGGGATTTTCGAATAGTTAGGACCGCGGTTTCTCGCGAATGGGCCGTTTTCGATTACTTAGGTAACAGTGTCACGTGACTTGTCGAAAAATGCCCGTTTTCGAATTTTAGGGAACTTACCGTAGTTGGTGTTGATTTGTAATGGCAAGTTATATGCAGAAGGATCGTAACTGTTAAGAAGAGTTAACCTCGTTCCCACAGCCGCGCACAGCAATAGGATATTGCAATTGCAATCCAGCAGCAATAGGATATATAGTGGCTATATTTAGGAAAGCGTGAAGTCCTCTAGAAACCAGGTTTGCCACAAACCAGTTCTGTTTCTGTTTTGAAGAAGTCCGCCATCTTTTAAGCCATAAGGTGAGGGAAAGGATTCATGTGAATTAAATCTTCATTTTCTGTCGTACATATGTCTACAGGATAATCTGTCAATTCAGCCAGCTGTCAATGTCATCGCTGATAATTCGTCGGTGCGCCAATACATAGGATGCTTCCCGAAAGAAATATGTGACTCATCTGCAGCTCATTGATCATGTGCTGGCTATTTCAAATTTTGGCAGGTTGGGGAAAATATCTTGATCCAGGTATTATACCTCGATCAAGATAAATGCCTATACCTCGATTCGGGTATAGGGCTACGTATGTCAACTTTAGTTTTTATATCTTTATGGAAAATGTGGACATCCACAAATACCCTGACTGCATGGATCTTTCAACAGCATGTATGGCTTCATTGTTCCATGATTTTCATAGCAAGTTATTGCTTTGTTTTATTCTACTAATCATTCGAATTAGCCACTCTAATATTTCAAAAATGAAACATGGCTTCAAATGACATATTTGGTGAAATTTATTCTGTGAATGAAAATGGCATGTGATTATGGTATATTTCCATCTGCTTTCTGCTCAAAGACATATCCAACGAATGTAGATGCATTGACAGATGAATAAATTAGATTAAATTGTCTGATGCAATGTACAATCTCCTTGCATACACCCACATGGCAGGATCAGAATATCCACAGCAGAGGTCTGTTTTTTTGTGTGAACGTGTTAGCAGATTAGGTTGTGTGTCTGTCAATTAAATTGATTTATTAATCAGGCTTTGCCTCTTGAATCAATTTAGCTGAGATTATAACTTTGCTAATTAGACAATATATTTGAAGTATATGCTTTCTATTATCTGAAAAAAGTAAAATATTTTACAAATATTCGCAACATGCAGAGA
Source organism: Hanleya hanleyi (assembly GCA_036873755.1). NCBI lineage: Eukaryota > Metazoa > Mollusca > Polyplacophora > Lepidopleurida > Hanleyidae > Hanleya > Hanleya hanleyi. The sequence continues at coordinate 184,132 of JAVTVY010049459.1, forward strand.
ATACATCATTTATCATTTCATCAGGTTTCATAATAAATGTCTGTTCCATCGGTCACAAGTTATTTTTTTTAATATTACACTAAAGCACTAGAGATCCTTGTTGAGAGGAATGTGTGAGACTAGCTATACATGTAGCTATATAAGTATAGCTCTTCGCCATGGGACGGAACATCAAAGAGTTTAATGGAATTATTCCAACAGCCTATTTTACATTTAAATAGCCCCGTTTCAGTGCCTAACAGGGCTCTCAAGGAGAGGCGAGCGATCACTCGCGCGCGCCTCCTGCTCGCCTGAAATCAGAAAATGGCGAGTGGTGAAAACTCGCCTGTTTTCGTCGGTCAGAATAAAATTTAATGACATCTTCAGCTGTTGCTGTCAAGTTCTTGGCTTCCAAAATATCTTGTTGTTCATCATTGGCACGTTTCATAGGTCAGAATAAAATTTAATGACCTCTTCAGCTGTCGTAAAATTCTTGGTTTCGTAAAGATCTTGTTGTTCAGCAATTTCGGAAGGCTTCCCGCCATTTCCGCTTCATGTGTTTGTGCAAAAAGTAAAACCCTGTATCGGAACGAAATTACAGATCCGTTACGGGTAGACTGGTTGCCTCCCTTGTATTTCCATACAGACACGTTTTGAGCCGTGGGTTATGATTTCCACAAATATAAAATCCGTCAAACACCACGGCTCAAACCACCATGGCATCACGCCGTTTTAAACAGTTTCCGATTTTGTTTAACATTACATCACTCCGTTTTAAACTTTAGTTTCCGATATTGATTTACTCTCGCTGTTACGCGGACTTGACTTTCGTCCCACGATCAAGTCCATGCTTTTCAGTGCTCTCACGCAATTCCGGTGCCAAGCACGCGTGCGTTTTCGTTCGTGACAATTTTGTCACTGTTAGCAAGCTGTTATCGGAAAATTGCACGATGTCGAATCCGAAAGGAAAGCCGATAGAACTATCGACGTACCTAAAATGGGGAGAGGAACTTACATCAGTGTTCCGAATTAAGAAGACTACAACACCGTTCTGAACCGCGCATATGTGACCCACATATTCTGTAATGTACTTGTAAAAGTAATTTCAGCATTTCACTCGCCTCAAGAATTTCTCAGGCGAGCGATAAAAGCACTCGCCTCACTCGCCTAAGCTTAAATTCAGGCGAGTGACGAATCACTCGCCTTCATTTTGCTCCTTGAGAGCCCTGCCTAAGACTCTATAGTTGTTCATTATTTCTTTACTCTGAGGGGGTCTGAGCCTCTCTCAGACTCGCGCTCCGAGGCCTCCAAAAACTGACAACTTAGGTTATGCTTGAATGGAGGCTCTTGGCTGTAAGCTTATATGCCAAGTGACATTGATTTATGGTCATGGAGAGTTTGATTGACAGCTGATGGTAACTCCTCTGTGAATGGGAATTGGATTGTCACTGGTTCTTAGCTAATGTGATAATACTTGGAAACTATAATTTGTTTGTCATATGTTGTACATGGCAGTGTGACTAACGTCACAGTACCTACGAAGTAGGGTTTGATATGATTTAAATGTGTACTCGAGAGATGACTTGGGGGCCCTATGTGCTACCGTGAGAATTTATATAGCAGTCTCTAATTGACAGTGGGTACTATTAACTTTCGCAGATGTCACCGCTGGTGAGTCATTAGCGTAGCAACTATTATCGCCCTCGGTTCCTATCAGCCCAGTAATACAGCACGAGGTCACCCATCCAAGTCTTGATCGGGCTCAAAGTCGCTTAACTTTGGTGATTTGACGAGAACCGGTGTGTCATGATATGCCGTATCAGGGAACCTTCAAAAGTCACAGTGAAACATACAGCCAAGGGTTCACGATGGGCATGATAGCGCACTCGCTGAGCCATCAATAAATAATTAAAAAAATAATTATAAATCGAATTTTCATCAGAATTCGGTCAGCTCAGAACTTGCTCTTAACAATGCCCTAATGCACGTTTATGCCAAAAATCAAGGTTCTGATGTGAACGGTTCTCCTTATTTTGCCAACAAAAGGATTCGGATGGACTGACTGACTCACTCACTGACTCACTCATTACTGGACAATTTGCAAATGGTAGCTACATCGTACATGTAGGAACATGTCACAGATATTACATGTACATGTATCAAACATTTATTTGAGCTTTCCATGAATTGTTTGTTGAATGCTATCTGTAGGACTACATGTATCTTTTTGAGACATATGATTGTAACCCCACTGTACCAGTAGTTGTACAATTAATATGTCCAACAATATGTTCATCAGACCTACATTAACATGTACATTTTGTTTCTGGATATGACCTTTTCTTCACAGCATGCAGCTGTTACACTAGTGCAGATACATGTAGATGAACTGTCATATCTGAGCCTTGTTTCTGTGTAGTGTATATGGTGAGCTTTATATACAAACAAGGAAAGGAATTGAGATTTCGTATATGACATTGTATGAGGCCATGGAAAGACAGCTCTGGGCTTGCATGTTTGTCTAGAGTTGTTTACCACAGGTAGACATCTGTGCATGGACAAATTTACTGAACACTGCATTAATTGTTGGAAGCATTCTATGATTTAGTCCTAAGTGTGAATAACACTCTCCACAGTGACACTAATATAGAATCCAGAACATTCCCCTTGGAGCCATTTCCCGGTGCAGATATTTCCCCCTAAACATTTCCCACTTCAGACATTTCCCCCTTCCTGTATATCCTTGTACATGTAATATGAATGTATAACAGATTTAGAATATTGACAAAAACAATTTTGTGCATTTTTAGGGGGATAAGCCATCCAGGCTGGTATTGGTAGTAGTTTTTTTTAAAAAGACAAGCCATAGGCTGTCCCTCTATTAATTTTTTTTCTTCCGCTGGATTTTGTGTCATTCCTGCAGTCAATATCCCTACACCAATGAAGGTGAAACTTCACATAGTGAGTCCAGTCCACTACATGGGAACTGATGCATATCCCCCAGAGAAGCTGATTGGTCGGAAACCCTAGCAGCCATCTAAAAAAATCTTCTCTGAAACCGTTAAACCGATTGACTTGAAACTTAGCATACATGATCCTTGTTTCAACGTATCGCCAATTTGCTCAAGGCGAGTTGGTTCGTCGATTCAAAATAGCTATCGGGACCATTCAATATTTATTGTTGGTGTAATAGCTTAAATTCAAGAATTTTGACTTTGAAAGTAATAGATATACATGTATGTATCAGGGCATGGTGATCCAGAATATGTAAATAATAAGTTTCTAGGTCACATGGTTTGGCCGCCATCTTGAATTTTGTTAATTTCAGGGTCACACGGCACAGCAAGATCATCATCATTGTTTGTTTCTCCCTAGTGTACATGTATCTACGCATGCTTTTTAACGATTTTCTGATATTAGGGGCACAGTGACTTTCACCTCAATTTTGATATGGGACACACCATCTCCCCCTGATGTGTCTACTGACACAAAAATATACTTTGTAATGAACTCAAGAATAAGCCTCAGCTCCTCAGAGAGGTTGTCGTAAGATGCGACTAACTGAGGCACCTGTGGAGTTCCCGGGTGTGAAAAGGAATAGGACCCCTATTCGTCGTCGGTGTCGGTGTCTGTGTCGGTGTCCCCTGCCGGGAAATGATAAGGTTTTTGGTTTAGCAAATTAAAAAAAAATCTAGAAAAATTAGAAAAAATATTAAAAAAATAAAAAAAATGTGGGGCGTGGGTATGCCACCTGGGGGTACTACCCCTGGGGTGCTCCAATGTTAAAATCCCTATGATAGAGTTTTGCGTTTGGCTGAAGTGCACATGTACATCTGTACTTAGAAAGTTTGTTGCAGTTGTCAGCTGTCTTTGGATGATTATGAAACTTGGTACACATGTTTCTTATGATTAGAGGATGTACCTGAGCTATTTTTGAGAAGAAATATTAATTTTTCTCCAAATTATGGCAAATGAATGAGTTTTCTGTTTAGGTGAAATGTACATGTATAGATATGTATACATGTACATATGTACATGGTAAGTTTGCTGCAGTTGTCAGCTCTCATTGGATGATTACAAAACTTGGTACACATGTTTCTTCTGATTAGAGAATGTACCTGTGCTATTTTTGAGATGAAATATTAATATTTCTACAAATTATGGCAAATGAAAGAGTTTTGCGTTTAGCTGAAGTGCATATGTACATCTGTACACCACAGTTTGCTGCAGTTGTCAGCTGTCATTGAATGATTATGGAACTTGGTACACATGTTTCTTATGATTAGAAGATGTACCTGTGCTATTTAGGAGATGAAATATTAATTTTTGTTCAAATTTTGAGGGTTTTGTCTAAGTAATCTGCCAATAATAATGTACATGTATATACATGTACACCTGTACAGGGCAATTCCGTGTAAACATGGACATGATCAGTAAAAAATAAACTTAATGGTATGTTACTAATTCTTTTCCTATAACATAGTTTATATTCCTAAGTTCGTGGAAATAATATTTTGTTTGGGTTTTAATCCACTTAAATTAATAGACATCTGTTTTCTTGATGAAATATTGTGCAAAATAGCATAAAATTCTCTGTTCATCATAGGGTAGATTTGTCATCTTGGCTACTCTTACTTTATTAAATAAATCTTTATCTTTTGTCTACAATACATTGGCCTAATCATGTACTTTAACCAGAAAATGCAGGTAGCTAAAATTCACTTTAGTTTATGTAGCATACACAGTAGTACATGCTATCATGTTATATGATGTAACCCGAGTCACGAAAAATGATTTGTTTCTAAACTGATAAAAATCCCTGAGCAGCATTAGAGAAATTTTTCATAATTTCTTTGTCTTACTTGTGCCTTAGTCATTTCTGATGAAGTTGAATAGAAAAAAAATGGTGGTACTTTGAAAATTGTAACCGGAGTCACGTGTAACCTGAGTCACGTTTCAACTTTGATGTGCATCTCATTACACATAATGCAAAGAAAGTAACTGCAACTTTACAGCTATATAAACTACTATACATATGCATTGATGACATAAATATTTGAGACCAGAATTTTGATCAGCTATATTGCGATTCTTTCTACCTTCAAGTATGACTAAACACATTTGTGCATAATATTCTAATTTGAGATTTTGTTCTATGTAGTTCCACCGCACTTTGGATATTAAGAGTTGGATTGCTGAACTCTTCTCTGTCGTTCATGTACATTTGTCTTCGAAACAAGATATAAAATACACCAATCATGCCAATTGATAATGAGGCCCGTAGATTCAATATACAATGTACAGGGCAAATCATCTCCAGAACTGGCATTAGTTTGTGTGATGTTTTCTATTTGCATTTGGATTCTTTTGGGTACAATACATGTATGTGCTTGCATATACAAGTTCTTCTAGAGTGTATGTCTATCGACCTGCATATATATCACGTTTCTTTTGAATTGGTCTCACTGATTGAGTCCTATCATACATGTACATCTAAAATACTACACATAATGTGTATCACGTACTCGCTACCATGGCTACTGGACCATGATACTGCAGTGATGGAGAGGTAATAATGAACATAACATGATAAAAATCTGTGTATTCTAACCAAGCACATTTAGAATTATCATGCAGCATCATTCATATATTAATAGTGTTGCATATTCTGTATTGAATACAGTTTTGTGTCAACGATTAGATTCTGACAAACTGTAACCTGAGTCACGGTAACCTGAGTCACGCAATCTTCTTTAATTATCTCCCTGTTGCTATTTATACATGAAGTTCAATATTGCACATATATTTTACATGGATGTACTTTGTTTAATCAATATTTGATGAATTCTCTCACATAATTAATTCAAAGAGAAATTTCATTTGAACTATAGTGGTCTGGGGGTCATTTTGTTTTCTTGTAACTAAACATGATAAAAAGCAGCTTATTCTATCCAAATACATTTAGAATTATCATATAGCTTTGTTCCAGTAAATATTACTAGTGTTGCATGTTCTGTTTTGAGTAAAATTTTGCATCAATGTTTAGCCCCGGACAAACTGTAACCTGAGTCACGTGATCTTCTTTAACTATCTTCCTGTTACTATTATATATCAGGTTCAATATTGCACAAATATTTAGCTACGGCAGGCCTCTTGTTTTGTGAGACAACAGGCGAGTGACAATCACTCGCCTTATTTATTCTCAGGGGTGTGGTTAGCACACCTAAAATCACACCCCTTAAATGAGTCTAGGCGAGTGATGGGTTATCTCCCTTGATAACAGACGAACAGTGACCAATAATGATGTGAAATTTGACAGTGAGTGGTTCTCCTGCAATTTTTCTTTTCAAAAAATGAGGTGGGTGTTTTTAAATTTATTATTATTAATTTTTTTATTTGGCACACATGTTCTTTCAAACTTAGAGCACCAGTGGAAAGTTGATGTCAACATTGATATGTCAAAGACAACTATTCCCCTAATTTCTGCAATTAGAACTCGTTATATCAAAGAATTTAGATCCAACTAACACCCTTTTTAAAGAATGAAAATTTATGGGGAGTTAACCAGTATCCCAACTATATTTACTTATATTTATCAGAAGTCTCCCCTTAATTGTAAATTGCTGATTCCAATAAATTAGAATCAGCCACCAGAGTCCCATTGGAATGATCAATTAACTGAAATGTCTGCATAGAAAAACTTCCACTTGTGAATAGAAGCCAAAGAAAAGAAGCCGACAATATTATTTACCAACTGGAAGAAAAAAAATCAGATAGTCCGATTCCGTTTCATAACAGATCCGACTTTTGCATGCACCGGACTACCGCGCAAGAGGTGACGCGCAACCGGAAGTAAATTTGGCGCGGGAAATGTTGATAGAGAAAACCAACAACAAGGTCCAACAACAATGGCTAAAGATCGGCTTGAAATAAATTTTCAATGGATTATTTCTTGGATTGTCCGTTCCTTCAGATAGATCTAGACTTCTAAAAGGTATTTACGAAAATTGATCGCATTTTATCGTTTTTGCTATATAAAATCCTACTTGCCGCATGCGACAGGTAGATTGTTTTTGCGAGACAAGTTGTCGCCGGAAAAATTCACTTGCCGGCGGCACGTAGGCAGGCATTATTTCGACCGCTGACCATTTAACCAGACGTAAACACATGCGTTGCTGTCGGAAGGCAGTTTAATGGCACACGTAAGTTGGTAATGAATTTAGCTGCTTTTACTGTTTTTTAACGACCGCGAAATGCCAGGTGCGCTATAATCGCGCACCTAGTTCCAAGTTCAGGAGCGCGAAGGTGCGGGAGCGCGATCGCGCGCCTTAAAACGAGAGGCCTGCTATGGATGTACTTTGTTTAATGAAAGTTTGATGAATTCTCTCACACAATTAATTTGAAGAGAAATCTCGTTTGAATGTAGTGGTCTGGGGGTCATGTCTTTTTTTCGTAACCTGAGTCATGCTCTTATTTTTGTACATGAAAGTTACAATTTGAACTTAGATAATCAGCTGGTTGTGTAATTGGTTAGGCCTTACCCTGAAGTAAATAACTGCTGAATGTGGGTTATTACGTGTCATTTATATTAAAATCTGAGCAAATTGAATTTGCTCTTGGGGCACACTTGTGCCTACAGGTGGCGACACCGGGCAGCAAAATCTAAATTTGGTTTCCAGGCAATACATGTAACTTGAGGACCCCTCTTCAGATTCTTCCCCAAGTTCGTATGCTGATATACCATGCCATGAGATGGTGCTTGGGATTGCGTTTCGCCCACTTGCACCTACAGGTGGCGACACCTGATGGCAAATTTCTAATTTAGTTTCCGGGCAATAGGTTGAGGAAGCCTTCAGATTCTCGTCAAATTTGGTTTGCAGATAATAAGCCTTGACATGTCGCTTGGGGTTGCATCTCGGTTACATAATTCCCATGTTTCACTGCATGGCAACTATATTACAGCAGCAATCAACATTCAGTCAGCCGTTCTAGTTCATCATAATACTTGAGGAGGCAGAAAGACCCTTCCACATGCAATGCCTATGAAGTACCAGTTGCCTTCCTCATGTATATACACTGAGACCAACAATGCTAAAAAATATTGCTGCCATTTCAGCAGGGAAACTAGCATCCTCTGGCTGCTTGTTATAAGTTTCATGTGAAGGGCTTGACTTATCAATCACATGTACCAAGTTTCAAATAGATCGGTTCAACAGTTTCAGAGAAGAAGATTTTTTTAGGAAACCATGCAGGTCAATCTAATATGACGACTAAACTGTTTGACCAATCAACGGAATTTACTTTCAACGCAATCGTCTTCCCAATACACAATCGCAGTAAACTCAAATATAATATCACAGAATATTATATCCGTATATCCGCCATCCGTGAAAACAGGCCAGCTTTGTGGATTGAAAACGTCCAAAAGTAATTCAGGATACATTACGGTACTCATTTAAATTGAATAAAACAAATGATAAGTATTCAGTCACGCGTACATGTTTATCATTTTCCCAGTGATCATGTTGCCTCGTCAGTTAATACCGGTAAAGAAAAAAAGTTACGTCCAAGCTTCTTCCAAGCGTGCCAGATGCGCTTTTAATTACCTCATATTCTCTCGAAGATCACTTCAGATAGGGTACCATCGCCTATAATAAGAGTAGTCCAACTTGCATTGGTACAAGGGTTCCCAATTATCTCAATGTTTGGACATAGCGGTAATGGACTAGTGCCGGTAATCACGGCTTTGTGAAATCTGTCGCCTCGAATGGAAATTTCTGAGAAAAGAGAGCGGTGTGAAAATGACATGTCGTTGTTGGTACATTCCTTATGTAGGCCAACAGTAGTGCGTGATCGTTGATCACCCTGCTGTGGTATTTTTCGGCCTTGTTAATAGCTGCCAATCATTCCAAAGTGCCCACGGGGCAAACGTTTACATTTCATAGTAATATTCATTTTTGAGTGTTTCATGTCAAGTCCTGGTGCTCGATGTCTTGTACATTTCAAGTAATAGCTGCCAATCATTCCTAGAGTCTTGCGGTTCTGGCAAGTGATATTGTTTAACGGCAGTCAAAGATTTTTCACGGTTCTGAACATTAATCTTTCAAATGTGCAATAAATCTGGTTTTGTTTTAATGCTATACTATCGATATTACAAGTAAATTATTTCATTAATTAGAGCAGTTCCACAAAGTGGATGCTCTCATGTTTTCATGAGAAACGGCTCCGCCGGATCCGCCGCCGCCGCGACTTTAAACGTGAATATCTCTGAAACTGTTAAATATTTTCGGGTCAGACTTTGTTTGCTATCTCATTAGGCCTGGGAAATTTGTCTGGTTGTGTTTCGATACCCGCTGCTCACCATTAGGTGGTGTTGTAGTCAGAGCGTAGGTAATAGTCCGGGTTCAGATTCTTCCAAAAGCACCAAATTTGGCCCATATGTCGCCCATACAATACCTGTTCGATTTTTGACGGGCGCCAAGGTAGTCGCCCCCTGGGGCCGTCATATTGGCGAAATTCAGTATGGCCACCACCCGGGTTAGAGGTCAATCGCTAGAAAAAATAGCTAGATTCATGAATAATACAACTTTTTAGTGGTTTTCGGTGTCCGGGAATCTGATTCTGATCAACGATTTGAGGTCAAGGTCACACTAAAGGTCGTTTTGGGGTCAAATTCGTCATTTTTAGTGGTTTTTAGTCGAGATATACAAACTACCTCATTTTATAGGGGTTGAGAAACCCGATTCTGGCCATATTTTGATGATTTGAGGCAATATTGCATGCGAGGTTCACGATAGAGGTCACCCGAACCAGAGATCAACCAGAGGTCAATTATAGGAAACACCAAAAGGGCTAGAATCACAAATAATACCATAGGGCTTTGTGGCATCGGAGAATTAGATTCTGACCTTATTTTGACGATTTGAGGTCATGGTCACCTTATTTGGGAATTAAAGGACAAAGATCAACAGTTGCTACTAAAAACAATCGAAACAAGATTATTCAGGAACAAATGTTATTAAAATAGTTCGGAGATTACATCTGCTGACAAAATGCTATAACTATGCCGCTACGCCGCTATGTGCATTTAAATGTTCAAAATACAAGACAAAGACCGCTTTAGCAACACTATACCAATGATTAGTTTTACTACCTATGCCTTCTGGCTTGCGCTCTATGATGCCAGCAATAAGTAATACTGGTCATCACCGCCCTCGTTATTAACGCACCCGCCTTCGCATTTGCAGAGGGTCGTGTATCGGACATCGGCACAGTTGCATTTGCGCCTTCCCTTGCATGCCTTGAATCAGCCATAGTGTATGAGAATGGCATATGCCATAGAAGTGTCGCTGAGAGTGGTCCATAGCGGTTGCCATGTACGGATGCAAGTTTTCTGCCAGCTCCACTCACTGAAGTCAGGGATTTCCTGATGGATTGAAGAGATCTGACTCCAGTAAAAACTCGCTTGCAGTAGCGCTCGCTTCACATGCTGCAACAGCGCGGCTTGGGAGGTGGGATGTTTTCCAGCGATCTGGTTGCAGTGGTGAAGAGGTGATGCTTGGCTTCATTGACACTGGCTGCACCACATCCCTTGCTGTACATTAGTACGATGAAGCGTTCTATAAGCTCCATATGCACGGACTCGAGAGTGTCAGGATCGTGCGTGAGAGCCACTAGTGTGTCGGTGAGGTCCGATATACTTGTAAAGGCTGACCAGGCGGTCTTTTTGCCACATTCAAGAAACTGTGAAGTCGTCTTGCACCCCGTTAAGCTGTGAAAGAGGGGTAGTGCCAAAGACTTTGACGGACCAAGATCGGAACAGATGGTTTGGACTGGAATGCCACAATACTTTTTCCGGTACCCCTAAAATCCCGAAGTATGAGTGAATCAGCGGCTTCTTAAAAAATGAGAACAAAAAGGAGCCATTCTCATTCATCAGCACACAGATCTCCAAGACTGACATGGGCGGAAAGCTCCTCCTGTGTACCCGTTTTGAGTCCCGTGTTCTTCAACAGGCATTGTGACCTCTCAATAAATCAACCGTGCAATCATTCTGAGGCGGACACCAGGGTCCTCCTGCATCTAGCACATGCCACGGAAAGGGTCATACAACAGACTATGTTCGCACGATGGACAGCGATGTCCGGTCTTTGGAGAACCTCGGTCTATGGGAACTCTTGGTGGGCATCGGTACTGGAAAAAAATATTGTGACATTCCAGTCCATACCATTTGTTCCGATCTCGGTCCGTCAAAATCCTTGGCACTAACCCACTTCACAGTTTCTTGAGTGCGCAAGCCAAAAGGTATAGGTACTAATAATCATTGGTATATTGTTGCTAAAGCGGTCTTTGTATTGTATTTCGAACATTTGAATACACATAGCGGCGTAGCGGCATAGTTATAGCATTTTGTCAGCAGATGTCATTTCCGAAGTATTTTAATAAAAAAAAATCCTGAATAATCTTCATTCGATTGTTCTTAGTGGTAACTGTTGATCTTTGACCGTTGACCCAAAATGGGGTGACCTCAAATCTTTAAGATAAGATCAGAATCGGATTCTCCGATTGCCACAAACTCCTTTGGTATTATTTGTGATTCTAGTCCTTTTGGTGTTTTACCTACAATTGACCTCTGGTTCGGATGACCTCTATCGCGACTCTCAAATGAAATATTGCCCCGAATCGCCAAAATAAGGCCAGATTCGGGTTACTCAACCCCGGAAACCAATAGAATGAGGCAGTTTATATATCTTGCCCAAAAACCACTGATAATAGCGAATTTGTCCCCAAAATGACCTTTAGGGTGACCTTGAAGGGTGACCTTGACCTCAAATCGTTGAAATAAGATCACAATCAGATTCTCCGACCCCCAAAACCACTAAAAAGTGCTATTATTCTTATTTCTAACCCTTTGTTATTTAACTACGATTGACCTCTAACCCGGGTGGCGACCATATTGAATTTCGCCAATATGGCAGCCCTAGCCCGTCTTGGCGCCCGTCAAAAATAGAAATATTATGGTATGGGCGGCATATGGGCCAAATTTGGTGCTTTTGGAAGAATGTGAACCAAAAAATCCCTAACAGCCCTGACTATAAACCTTCTCTGACGATTTCGTCGGAACGGCTTGTCTGATTTCTTTGAAATTTTATTACAATGGTCTTGAAGGATGGTCAATATGCTGAAAAGGTTTTGGTGTAGCTGGCATAACTATAAAGGCAAGTTTTTTGCGTCTCAAAAAAAATGTTTTTCGTGAAATGAAAATTTACCAATTCGCTTGGAGAAATATTTAAAAACTGTTCTATTCTAGGTTGCCAAGCATACATATAGGATTGCCGACATGATAATTCCCTTTCGGTGTGAACCAAATTGCCATTTAAATGAAAAATCTAATTTATCTGACTTAACGACAAAACCTCTATAACCATTATCATGATTAAAGTTTTTTCCATTAAACTCCCTAGGGCTTTAGATCTCACCCGCTTGTTTTTCGTGGCATTTGGTCAGCACTAGGTGGCGCTATAGACATGAATGCAGGTAAAGATGTGTAACATCATATCTTCTGAACAACACGTTTGTTTTCCATGAAATTTGGGTATAATGATCTTGCAAGATAGGCAAAGAACTGACAAGATTTTGGTGGTGTTGGCGAATCATGGAGATTCATTTTTGCATTTCAAAAATGAAAATTTGCTTCTTAATCAGGAAAAAGTAATTCTATTTTGCTGAGCATGAATGTAGCATTCCCAGTGTTATAATTCACATCTCTTGTAAACCAAATGGCCATTTTTTTAAATATATGAAATTCTCATGACTTGAGTCCAATATCTACATTCCCCAGGCCACATCTGATGATTTTGCTTCATCATGTGAGTTTGTGATCTTGTTCATCATTGGGTGGCGCTATAGATAGTGAACTTTTTTAGCACAATTTATTGGCATTTCATCTGTTTATGAAGTTTATTATTGTCAGACAAAGGACTGAAAGTTTTGTTTTTTTTGATTGAAGGGCTACCTCTCATACGGATTTTGCATAATGCTTGATTTATATCTCATTATACATTCTTTTTTACAATTACTAATTTTATTAACATTATGGTTTAAAAATGGATTGAAAGGACATTGATGCTGTTAGCGCTGGCATAATCATGTGGCATAGGGTAAAGTCAGCTGAATATATCTTAGTCTAGGCTACATCAACCCCTGCTTACACACATAACTGAAATGCAGTCAGAGGAAATATGCTGCCATCAGTGTATGGTCAGTATGGATAATTGCAAGGATTCAAGAGAGCTTGAAGTCAGGCCATTTTCGTCAAATAGACATACTGTAGCACTGATATTCTGCTTTACCTTTCAGGCCTCATATTGAGGCCTGTATGGTGACCATTCCGGTAATAACACCTGTAATGGTTGACTTATTGCGTAATGCACTTTACATAAGTGGACTAGTAGACTGCTTGTGTCAACAAAGTAAACACTTCATTTCTGGAATTAGTGCTATTTCTCTCTCCATTAGTGATATAATAATTTCATCCTGTTCACAATTACATTTCTTTAGTGTCCAGTGGCTGTGAAGCCCTGGGCTTCCAGATGTCTGGGGATGCATTCTGGCCAATTTTCAATGAACAAAATCACAAATGATCACTCCGTTAATGCTCAATTTTTTTGTTTTATGTGGAGGTCCCCAGAATTTATTTGAAACTCTAGATGTGAAATTGCACATACCGTTGCATTTTGACAGCATAGTTACAAATGTTGATATCTAAAGCCCTGTGAGTACCAAATTATGTGTTACGAAATTATCTGGGGAAATGCTCTTCGCCTGCGTTTCACACGAGCTTTCATTATATATATGGCATTGTCACATATGTTGATCTGTTTGATGAAGATTAACTAAAATCTGAATTTAACGTATTATTTAGTGTTGATTATGTGTCTATTAATAAGTCTAATTTCTGTTGTTGAGTGTCTTAATTTGCTATATTCAGTTGCCCATTATGAATTTCCTGATACGTATATATTACCAGTATTTCCTGATAATGACAGTTCTGAGCAAAAAATAATATTTTTTCATTAGAGTACATGTATCTCGTTCTATAGATATAAATATGGCTACAAAACTTTTCGATGCATCAGTTTTAATAAATTTAAGCTATATTTGCATGATGCCATTTCCGTACCCTTTTAACTATATTGTGTGTTCATCTGCTCTTCAGTTTTTTTTTGCAGAGTATATATATTCGTATCTTGTACTGTATATTGATGATTCTTCTATGAGGATAATAAATTTAGGTTATAATAGACAAAAAAGTATGTCAAGCAAAAAAGTAAACAAAAAGCATAAAAGTCAAAGACAATTGTCGCCTTTTATTCAGCTGTACCGTCCATTTGAATTATAGTAGTAATAACGCATATGATCGGATGTCCCGTGGATGCCGTCTCCGAAAGTAACTCTTGCGTACTTCTTGGCTTGAAACTCAAGCTGTGTATAGACATTAGAAAAAAAGAAAAAAAAACGCTGATCACTTTACTATTATTATGGCTAGACAACAAACTGACAGCGTGGCAATATTTTTGTGATAATGAAGCAGTACACATTTGCACTCAATTCTAACCTACATGTATACTTACGGGAAATTAGGATCATCCACATATAGTCTTGCTGGGTCTAGATATGGGACTTTATTGTCCAATCATATGTTTATTGATAAGAATCTTACAACAAAATACATAATACAACAGGAAGAAATATGTACATGTATGATGAAAGTTATCTGGAGAAAGAACGGTGATTCCTCTAGTTTCCGGATGACCATGTAGCAAACAAACCTGCAATACAGAATAACAAAAGTGTGTAAGGTTGACCAGAATTAAAAAGTGACATTATAAAAAAAACCCACCGATAATCAAATATTTGGATCTGTTACGGTAAAGTCTTATATAAACGATAGGTGAACATAAAAAATATATCGGTCTCAGCGCATTGCCGAGAAAATCAGTTCAATCGAAAACATTAAAAGTGCTTGAATAAAGATGCAATGGAAATCCAGACCTCCTTCCACTTTCTCTCAAGTAGCGGTGTTCAAAATCCCTTATCAGGACCACTCAATATTTTCTCGTGAAAATTATTCTTTCATGACACCCATCAAAGTATAGAGGAACTTTTTGGATAAATATAATTTATTCGACTTGTGTGAATTAAAGGATGTGAATACAGCGTTTTCCTCTCTGATCTGGTTTTTCACCATGGACGTTTCGACAAACACGTGTTCAACACAGCTCTATATTTTCCCACCAGGCGGGAGCAGTCTTCAATCGACTTTTCTCCGCTGGGTTTAAACGGCGCACTGAATGGTAGGACACGTGCGTATATATGCGTGTATACTCCCTGACTGGTACAGGCTGTCATTTCGGACAGACACGTAGAATAAATGGCCATGTTTGTGGAATATTACAGCTAACCGTGTATGTTCATCACACATGACCTTCCCTTTAGACAGCAATTACAAAATTTTAAAGTATGTAGGCAAAATAACCTTTCCATTCTTCGGTTCATTTCATGTAAGAGATTGTGTCGATTTGTCGGGAATTTTCCGCGATATACCGACGCTAGGTTTTCATCACGTTCCATGAAAATTCATTCATAAATAAAAATCTGAATACATATTTTTCATCTCGAGTATTATAGGATCATGAAAATATTTATATCATTTAGGTATCTTCAGCTCTTTTCATGTGATGTTTACCGGAAAAAGTGAAACACGCAGTGCCGGCAGTAAAATTCCCCGCAAATCGTGTTACATGTTTTCCAGTGAACATTATAAGAAAACGGTTGAAGATACAGAAATGATATTATATTTTCATGGTCTTATAATACTCGCATTGAAAAATATTTATTTGGATTTTTATTGTATCCATGCATTTTCAAGGAAAGTGAATAAAACCTAGTGTCGGCATATCGCGGAAATTTCACAGCGAATCGACAACTTTTTTCGGTAGATTCATCGCCTTGAATTACAAGGAAAAAAATTATCAACTTTATATTGAACGATTATCTCTTCTATTTTAACTGTTACGCTGCGGCGAGCCGTTCAAACGGCTCTCGTCTTTCTATACGAAAAATGCGACGAGCCGCAATACTGGCTTGCCTTTGCTTCTGTCAATGCGAGTACAGCGAGGTACCATTCTGGAATCGCTTTTTTTCAAATTTACCAAGCATGAAACTCGATAAAAACCATACATATATTGTTAGCTAAGCCTGATTTGATTTCTTGGATGTAAACTTGATATTCTGTCTCAGAATAACGAAGTCGGGAGGAAGAAATAAAAATGAAAAATAAAAAAACACCAACGGAGATTTCCATAAAACGTTGTCGAGAAGCCGCCCAGAAAATATAAAATACTCCCAGAAAACCCCTTCAAAATATATGATTCTTTGGTATAGTTGAAGTACAGAAGCTCAGTTTATATTTCCAAAGTGCGGGTTTTCGATGGAATCCGCTAAACAAACTTTATTTTCAAATTTCTGTCGAGCTTCTGCGCCACGTAATTTCGTCGCGATGAGATAAAATGGCGTTTCCCTCAGATCAGCTTGACCCAGTTGAAGGGCGCTGGCCAATGAGCGCTTCGATGTAGGACACGTTACCACGCTTGTCCAATCAAGGTAACCGATATAGGATCGGCTGTTACCGTTACTAGAGAAACGGGGAAAACACCCCCTTGCAGTTTTTCGATGTTATCGTCTGTTTGATTGGCCATCGGTCGAAATCACGCCTTCAATCAGAAACTATAAGGAATTCCCTTTCCAATGAGACGTCATACGCCCGAAATGGCGGACGAAAACTCGGAAAAGACCAGGGAGAAAGGCAGCTGAAAAACCAAGATTTTCCGCTGTAATTCCTCATAATTCGCCATTTTCGACCGCAATTCTACCAAAATACTGTACTGTTGTAGTCTCTTCAAATAAATTTTATTTACGCTGACAACATCGTCGATTTTGCTATAAAATGCGGTCGAATAGCATTGACTAAACAAGTTGGGATACATTGATATGTTAGGCCAGTCACCAGCAAACGAAATTAAATAATATTTTTGTTCATGAAATCCGGATTTAAAAAAAAAAAGTCAGCATTTCTCCTCGTACATCATACAAAGAACTTAGCAGCATAACAGTTAATAGTAAATGAACAGAATTCAGATCGAATAGATACTGTTGATTACCTTTTCCGGCCTTTTCAAAGAAAAATGCATTTCAAATAGCTTTCCTTTCCAAAGACAATATTCAGTTTAGGTTGCATTTTTCGTCTGTTGACTTATTAATGGGGCGCAGATTATCACATGTCACTCAAACTCTTCAGCCTGAACATGAAAACGTTCAATTAAAAAAAATAGCGTTCGGTGAATATGATACGTTTCTAAATACCCGAAAAACCGGTACTGGAATTGTAATTGCTTTAACGTGTGACCAAAGACTTATGCCATTCATAATTTGCACAGGCGGACGTTTTATGCATTTCGCTCGTTAACAAGTGATATCAAGTTTTGCAGCTGGCAAAATTCTGATGTGATCATTGGAACAATAAATAAAATAAATAAGTTACGGCACACTCGACTGTTGTATTATTTAGAAGGCTCGCGGAAAACAATTGACTGCTGTATTCACAGCTGATAATATACATGTAAGCTTGGGCATTCCCGCAGTAACAGAGGCGTTTTCGTGCTCTGTTGCAGTTATCGCGGTACTTCTGAGTGTATGCATATAGACATGCTGGCTGAATAGAGGCTCGTCAACACGTGCCATCGCTGCGCTTTTTATTGTCTCGGCCGACTATCAACGGTTGAATGGATATTATGGAGCTACATTCCGTCTGCAGTTGCGGTGCATGCAGACATAACGGGGGTGTTAATTAGTCTAGTGATTAGGCTGAAGCGGTACCGCGATAACAGTGTGGCAACTACCCCGGTACTTTTGAGTTTTGACGAGGCCTGTACTGTATATCCTGTGTGAATTTGAAACTACTATTGTTAGCCAATCAGGTGGATAGCTTTTTGAAACAATTTTAAAATCACGCCCACAGTAATTACACACAGTAGCTTGTGGTCTAATATATAAACATTATCATGAAACAGTATCCAAATATGGCATTTCCAGACAGGGATCAAAGATTTTACTCCTGCCGAAAAGTCTAGCTTTGTTAGGGGTAGAAAATTTCAGACGATTGTGCCGTGCGAAGATGTTAATCTCCATGAAGTAAACGTCAATCGGTGTCAGAGAGAAAAGGTAGAAAGGGTCGTGATTGGCTTATTATGGAATCTTGTAGAATATCGGCGAACATTTCTCACAAAGCTTTCATAGGGTACGTCTAGATGGTATTCTCCTAATTTACCACCTTGGTTTACCTAGATTGCTCAATACATTGCAGCAGGCTGGAAAGTTGTACATATCAAGGTTCAAGATAATAAGCCCTTGCAAAATTTGTTAAGTTTTGTACAAAATTCAAGATGGCGACCAAACCACATGACCTAGAAACTTATTATTTAGATATTCTGGATCGCGTGCTCCAACTTGTTTCTCTCAATATTTCAACTTTGTTACACAGTCATTTGTACGAAGTCATAGAACAAAGCATATAGAAAAGGGGGAAATGTCTGAAGAGGGAAATGTCTGCAGGAGAAATGTGTACAACTATGGATTAAACAGTATTCTTTGTAAATACTCTCAAATATAGGATATATTCTACACATGTACATGTTCATGTATATTGCTACTTGGCTGCTACATGTAATTATGTTTGGCCTGTTCCAGAATAATTGTTTTGCAGACATCATACCCCAGATTTAATCCAGTCAAGTCATTTTGGAATGTGAGTGACTTATGTATATACTAACAATAAGAACTCCTTATTAGCTGGACTAAGAGTTGGATAGATCTGGTATTAATTAAGGTAAGACCATTATAGGTTTGACCGCCATTGCCTGTACCTCCAGTGGATCAAGCAGGCAGGTCAGGTCAGGTCTGGTCTATTTTCCCTGTACCACTGATCATCATCTGGACTCTCTGTCAATATCTCACTTGTCTAGGCTCTCTGCTTGATCAGGGCTGATCCGACACACTGTGTGGGTGGGTAGTAGGTATAACTAAAGAGAACACATACACGCAGCTCTCCACTCACACATGCTCTGACAGTGGCCATTGGTAGGAGGCCTTACTCTATTGATGCTTACTCACAGCTCACACACACTGACACTCAGCTCAGTGTTGATGTCTTAGCTGACCAACTTGATGATGGCTGTCAGCCTGTATAAAAGCTGTGAGAGACTAGGCCAGCTTCTGTCGTTGTTGTTGCTTATACGATCCACATTGAACTGATCATGTCTTCATTTCTGATAACTGTGATGGACTGGTCTGCTGGATTATAATATCTACCCAATCCTAATTGTGAGATGTATTCACCAATTCTCAAGGAGCCTGGAATCCTCAGCACACATGTACATTGTATGTATTATTTTGATGGCTTTCAATTTTGTATTTTATTTAAAAAAAAATTCTTTTGCATAATTTGGATTAGGATATGGTACCAAGATATATAATATTTAATTCTGCTAATTGTCCGGCCGAGTTACATAAAGCTCTTCTCATGCTTAACTGACTCTCTGGCATGCCTTTTATAAAATCTAAACTCAAACAAATTCACTGACAATCAACTGTGGGTAAATCAATTATTTTTGTATATTAACTCATGCCATGCTTGAGATTGATACGATAAGAATTCAGTCCATCTGGTAATTAGAGCCATGGAAATGTTTGTTGATATTATTCATCTCCAAGAGGATACATGTAACTTGAAGACGGAAAAGACAGTGGTAGAAATGTTTATAATTCTCACATTCTTCCTTCCATAATTCTTGACTTTGGATGACCTCTTGAATTAGATTCCACTGAATATGTAGAAACTTGGCAGACCGGTGTTAAATGATCTCCATGTGATTCTGTAGAAGCATATTGATTTTTAGCTCAATTATGATCAATGCTACAGCATTTCAAAACTGAATCCAACCTTATTTTGACTGTATCCTGAGTTATGATCCACCCAACTTCGCAAAACTAAACAGGTGTGTTCCATCTACATGTAATCCCAAACAGGTACAGGTCAAGGTTAAATTTGGATTTAACAGTAATTGTTCTGCGATTCTTATCCATATGTACATGTAATATGAACATCACATGGGCAATGACATTGTGAAATCTATTTGGAGGTAATGAGATAAAGGAGATGGATGGATATACAGACTAACAGACATACATGTACATGATCATGAGGACAATACACCAAGGCCAATTTTGGCTAAGGGAAAAGAAAGCATCGATTGCAACCACTGCTGTTAAAAAACAAGCTTATATCCTTTCCAGAGTTACTGCCACACAATAAATAACCTAATTGGCCTAGAACCCCTCAGCTGTTCAGAATTCAGATATGCTCATGTATGGCGCAGCATCATCTGAGTGTCCCAGTGGAATTGACTCTTATTATTAGGGGACCAGGTCCGGAGGATTCTTCTTATTATTATTCCACATGATTTTGTATCACAGATATCTCAAGAACGATGAGGTGGATTACACCCAAACTTACAGGATATGTGGGGACCTGGTCTATTGCATATACCAAGTTGATTCTGATTGGTCAAATGCCTTGGTGGCCATCTTGGATTTAGCTTAAAACCTTCAACGATCTTCTCCTCTGAAACCGCTGCACCGATCGTTATGAAACTTGGTACACATGATCAATGGATTGAGTTCTCTCATTTTATGACTTAAAAAGTTCATCCGTTAAAAAAGATGGCCGCCATGGACCAATCGAAATTGTCGGATTTCCAAGTAACGGATTTTGATGGAAAAAGTTATGAAATATACGTTATATGACATGGCGATCACGAATATGCACAATTTTTACTCCTAGGTCACGTGGTTTGGCCGCCTTCTTCAATTTTGTGAAAAACTTTACCAATTTTGCAACGGCTTATTCTCTTGAACCCTGATAGATACGGATTTCTAGGTTGCTGCGATGTATCGGGAAGGCCATGGTCTGTTGCACTGAAAGCAAATATTTTTGATTGGCTGAACGGTTTGGCGGCCATATTGGATTTAGCTTAAAACCTTCAACAATCTTCTCCTCTGAAACCGCAATGGATCGAGTTCTTTCATTATTGGATTAAAAAAGTTCATCCGTTGAAAATGGCCGCCATCGACCATTCAAAATGGTTGAATTTTCAAGTAATGGATTTTGACGGGAAAAGTTATGATATATATGTTATTAGCCCACCATCACCAGATGGTGGGCTGTTCAAATCGCTTTTTGTCCGTGGTCCGTCATCCGTCTGTCGTCCGTCCGTCCGTAAACAATTCTTGTTATCGCGATTTTTTAGGAACTACTGCGTGGATCTTTCTCAAATTTGGTACACAGGTTCCCCTTGGGGTCTAGTTGTGCAAGACACCTTTTGTGGTCCGATTCAAAAAATCCAATATGGCCACATGGCGGCCATCTTGGATTTCCCCATGAAACCTTGTTATCGCGACTTCTCAGGAACTACTGCATGGATCTTTCTCAAATTTGGTACACAGGTTCCCCCTGGGGTCTAGTTGTGCAAGATACCTTTCTGGTCCGATTTTCGAATCCAATATGGCCACAAGGCGGCCATCTTGGATTTCCACATGAAACCTTAATTGTTATCGCGATTTCTCAGGAACTACTACATGGATCTTTCTCAAATTTGGCACACAGGTTCCCCTTGGGGTCTAGTTGTGCAAGATACCTTCACTGGTCCGATTCGAAAATCCAATATGTCCACCAGGCAGCCATCTTGGATTCCCCATGGAACTTTGTTATCGTGATTTCTCAGGAAGTACTGCACAGATTTTTCTCAAATTTGATACACAGGTTCCCCTTGGGGTCTACTTGTGCAAGTTACCTTTCCTGGTCCGATTCCAAAATCCAATATGGCCGCCAGGTGGCCATCTTGGATTTCCTCATGAAACTTTGTTATTGCGATTTCTCAGGAACTACTTCATGGATCTTTCTCAAATTTGGCACACAGGTTCCCCTTGGGGTCTAGTTGTGCAAGATACCTTTTCTGGTCCGATTCGAAAATCCAATATGGCCACAAGGCCATCTTGGATTTCCCCATTAAACCTTGTTATCGCGATTTCTCAGGAACTACTGCATGGATCTTTCTCAAAGTTGGTACACAGATTCCCCTTGGGATCTAGTTGTGCAAGATACCTTTTCCGGTCTGATTCGGAAGTCCAATATGGTCACAAGGCGGCCATTTTGAATTTCCCCATGAAACTTTATCGTGATTTCTCCGGAAGTACTGCATGGATCTTTCTCAAATTTGGTACACAGGTTTCCCTTTGGGGTCTAGTTGTGCAAGATACCTTTTTCGGTCCGATTCGAAAATGTAATATGCCCACCAGGTGGCCATTTTGGATTTCCCCATGAAACTTTGTTATCGTGATTTCTCAAGAAGTACTGCATGGATCTTTCTCAAATTTGGTACACAGATTCCCCTTGTGGTCCAGTTGTGCAGGATACCTTTTTTGGTACACAGGTTCTCCAGGTGGCCATCTTGAATTTCCCCTTGAAACTTTGTTATCGTGATTTCTCGGGAAAAACTGTGTGGATCTTTCTCAAATTTGGTACACAGGTTTCCCTTAGGGTCTAGTTGTGCAAGATACCTTTTTCGGACCGATTTGAAAACCCAATATGGCCACCAGGCGGCCATCTTAGATTTCCCATGAAACTTTATCGTGATTTCTCAGGAAGTGCTTCATGGATCTTTCTCAAATTTGGTACACAGCCACAGGTTCCCCTTGTGGTCCAGTTGTTCAAGATACTTTTTTTGGTCTGATTCTAAAATCCAATATGGCCGCCAGGTAGCCATCTTGGATTTCCTCACGAAACTTTGTTATTGCGATTTCTCAGGAACTACTTCATGGATCTTTCTCAAATTTGGCACACAGGTTCCCCTTGGGGATTCGAAAATCCAATATGGCCACAAGGCGGCCATCTTGGATTTCCTCCATGAAACTTTATCATGATTTCTCAGGAAGTACTGCATGGATCTTTCTCAAATTTGGTACACAGATCCCACATGGGGCCTAGGTTCCCCTTGGGGTCTAGTTGTGCAAGATACCTTTTTCGGTCCGATTCGGAAGTCCAATATGGCCACCAGGCGACCATCTTGAATTTCCCATGAATCTTTGTTATCGTGATTTCTCAGGAAGTACTGCATGGATCTTTCTCAAATTTGGTACACAGATCCCACATCGGGCCTAATTGTGCAAGATACCTTTTTTGGTCTGATTTGAAAATCCAAGTTGTACACTTCAAATTAATATGATATTCCCGAGTTGTGACGTTGCATCACAAGAGTCGGCGGATCAAACGGTGGGGCATATTCTATATATTTACTATAGAGAATATCCATACCTTCACTTTCTATATCAAGGAGTTCAAATGATTCCGAATTAAAATGTA
Source organism: Hanleya hanleyi (assembly GCA_036873755.1). Lineage (NCBI taxonomy): Eukaryota > Metazoa > Mollusca > Polyplacophora > Lepidopleurida > Hanleyidae > Hanleya > Hanleya hanleyi. Next base: position 207,647 of record JAVTVY010049459.1, read on the forward strand.
TATCTTCAAATTTTAAATCAGTTTACCTCACTCCATGCCGTTGCAAGTGTACTGCCCTAATGTTTCGTCTGCCGACAGGCCGGCTACACAAAGACATGTCGCTCTTGTGACACAATGTCACAACTTGACAACTGTAGACTACTGCGTGTTTTGATCCGAGGGAGATTCTGACACTTTCAAAGTTAACATTACTACACGGACCGGATCTCTTCACTAGTATTAAGTTTGTACCATCTTACTATTTTCGAGCATGGTATCTTACAAGAGATATCTCGAACTAGCCCAGTAAACAGAACAGAATAAGCATTCGTTCCTAATTATAAAATCTTAAGTATGTTTCATAGCTCATGCCTAAGTGTTAAAGAGATTTGTCTTCGCTTCCAGTACCCAATGATGACACGTGCAAAAAAAAAATACTACAAAACGAATTGTACTATAACAACCGACATGTCAAGTACAGTTTCTAGAAATCTTGAAACTCCTGAAACTTAGAAAGATAATATCTTGGTGTTTTCCAGTGTCCCTTTTTCGATCTTTTTCGCTCAAATTCGAAAATCTGCAAACAAAATTACAAATCAATCGTTTGTTCTTAGTAGCAATGGACAAAAAGATCCTCTTGTCATTAGCTTACAATTATCGGACAATGGTGGGCGCCAAGATCCTTCAGGATCTCTCGTATGATATTGTTATATATAAATTTTCCAACGGCTTATTTTCTTGAACCCTGATACATGTAGATACAGATTTCTAGATTACTGCGACATATTGGGAAGGCTATGGTCTGTTGCACTGAAAGCAAATATTTTTGATTGGCTGAATGGTTTGGTGGCCATATTGGATTTAACGCCAAACCTTGAGGACGAGGTCACTTGATAGACTATTTGAAAGCTTTCTGTGTGAAACAAGATGGTTGCCATCGATCAATCGAAGTTGTTGGATTTTAAAATAACTGATCTGGACGGGAAAAGTTATGAAATATGTACTGTATGATATGGTGATCATGAATAGGCAAACCTTGATAGGTATAGATTACTAGGCTGCTGAGATAAATTGTTAAGGTTATGGTCTGTTGCACTGAATGCTGTCGATTAAGGCCCATTCTCACGATGCGATTTGTAGTAACAACTCGGCGGGGGAATCCCCCGATTTGTAGCATGCAACTAATCGCATGAAATAGGACCAGTTCTATTTCATACGATTTGTAGCATGCGACTAAAATCGTACGAGTGTTCTCACGATGCAACTAAGTTGTATGCTACAAGTTGTTACTACAAATCGCACCGTGAGAATGGGCCTTTAGCTGAACGGTTTGGCGGCCATATTCTGTCATAGGCATGGACACTAGGCCCTGCATAGACCTGGTCCCGGTAGCAACTGCTCGCAGTTCCAATTGGCATTGTTCTTATTATGATTCTGCCGAATTTTGTATCAACAGTTCCCTGGCCGCCATTTAACCGATGAAGTTGAAACTTCACATTGGTATAGGTATCAAAAAAGGAAGCCGATTGTTCAGATGGTTTGCCGGCCATCTTGGATTTACCCTAAAACCTTCCAAAATCTTCTCCTCTGGAACCACTGGACTGATTGCTGCGAAACTTGGCACACTTGTTCGCTGAATCTGGGGCTCCCAAATTACGATTTGAAAAGTTGTTCCGTAAATTAAAATGGCCACCATTGACCAATCAAAATTGTCGGATTTTCAAATAACGGATTTAGATGGGGAAAGTGACTACATATATGCATTGCGATATGGTGATCACGAATATGCAAAGATTTTGCTCCTACATGTAGGTTACGTGGTTTGGCCGCCATCTTGAATTTTGTCAGAAATGGAACCTATCTTGTACAGGCTACAACTCAAGAACTATGGGAGCCATGCAGTTTGTTGCATTATATTGTCCAGGAGCAGCTCTTTCGGAACAGTGCCAACCATTTGAGCAATTTCCTTCCTGTGTTATATTTATATTTTGTCGATTAATTTTTCATAAATTTTATCAACGAAAGTGGGGCAGCGTGCAAATTTGTTAAATTAATATACATGTATCAAATAAATCTTGCATTTACTGCCATCATGCAGTACTTGTTTCAGCAACATTCATGTACCATGCATGTATATGACAATAAATGACTGATTAGTTGAATACATTAGATAAAGATTCTCTCGGTGGTAATTTCCCTAATAAATCGACCACATAATTGTATGTATGGTAATTTTCCTACATAAATCGACCACCGGAAGTGATATTTGGGGTGGTAAAACAGAGGGGCGATCGATTTATTGCAAAAGAATGAAAAGTGGCAATTCCCGTAAGTCAGGGAATTTTACTGTGACGAATAGAGGGTACGTATACGTGTGCCCAACTAGGGTAATCTAAAGTCCTGCTCGTGTACAAATCTCCGTGCTCAAACTCCTTCCCATTTCCTTTTCTGTTGTATTTCATATGTATGTCAATTTGTTTTTTTACCCATTGAGATTATCTTGCCGAACACTTGAAATAAATGGCCTCAAACCATATGACTCAAAAATAAGCAGAGAACATTTAGAGTATGAATATTGTTTATCTCAGGATACCATATTTTTTAGGGGGGAATGTTTTTTTTTTAAAGGGAAAGTGACTGGGGGGAAAGGTTGGGGGGAACTGGCCGGCTTCCGGTGGGAATGATATATATATATCGGTGGAGCGGGGGGGAGAGGGTGGATATCCTACAATCAGGTCTATACTTCTGCTGTCGTTGATTGTACATGAGGCAGGGACACTGGACATCAGAATAAAATTTATTTCCCAAATAAAACCGTTTTTGGCCATCTTTTTTCGGAAACAGATCAAGAAATTTATTAAAAATGTTCAGAGAAATGCTATTTAAATTTCATGCTGTTGCGCAGGAAATGTAGCTTCTTTTATCAATTTTTCTGTGTGGTGTTGACCATCGCTCTGCCACCCCTATCTTTGTTCCATCCTTAAACCACTCGCAACATTTCAAGAACTTTCGTAAGCAAATTAATGGAGCCATGAATATTTTAGATTCACCTTTTTCCACCATAAACAAAAAAATGTTTAGCCCACCGAGCCAGCTTCGAAAAGGTGTCTTTAAAAACGAGCTACGGTAACCAGAGCTACGAGCTACTTATCGACTCTACATGTACATCTATACCAAAGTCGAATAATCAAACCATGTGGGTTTCTGAGGATACATTTTCAATTCCTGAACAGGAGCTAGATTAAAGTGCCAAACAAATTAGGCTCTCTGACGATCCATTGTGATCACCAGTGTCTATAGAGCCTAATTTTCAAAATTCGAAATTCAAAATTTTTGTAGTTTTGGTTAGGTTTTTGTTAGGGTTGGGGTTTTGCTAGGGTATGTTTGTTTGGGTCATCCTCGCTGTGTGACCAATAAGGTTAGGTGCAATGTTAAACTTCAAACAGCCAACCAACCAATCAATTCCTGACCATGTGTTTTCGCGGACATGCCCCTTCATGATTTTCTCACTCTGAAAAGACAATAAGAAATACATGTAGAAAATATTTTTTTATATAATGCTTCACATCCGATTTTCCACAGTTACTGATCTGTAATCGGGATAGAACAAGCCCCCAGGGGTTTTATTCCCGCCAAAGTTTTCTGAAATCATGTCTTTGTATTGTTAGTGTATAATTATTGGTGAATAAATATCTATCTATCTATCTATCCTTAAGTGCTGTGTTATCCTCTCCAAATTCACTGGTTGTGATCACTTCACGGAAAAAGCATAGAGCTGTTACTTTTGCGACGACAAACCCAAGACCACTTCAACCAAGACAACCAAGAGAGTGACTGAATCAAACTCTGGATAAATGGGTATCATTTATTGGTACAGTACCTATAAATCAAGCAATCCGCATTGTTGCCGACACTCTTCAAGGGCGACTGACATATGAGAGTACATACGCTATACATGTTCAGTCTGCAACTCTGAGAGCATGTCCAATCAAGATCTACAGGGTGTTATATCGCCATACATGTGTAAGGAACAAAGCTCAGATCTATTACACATCAATTGCATATACCAAATAGGATGGGGTTTTTGAAGTCCACAAGTTCTTTGAGTTTCAAGGCCAAAGTATACATGTATGGTAAATGTATATTTAATGTTGTATAATGTAAGCACAATACATGTACCTCCTGTATGATTATAGCCATTCTTTATAATTGCATTCGACATATGCAACTAGTGAACATCACTGACCATGACTTTTTTTCCAATCCCAGATTATATAGTAATGTGGTTAGCACAACATCTCCGAATGTAGGTCATTTCCCCCCCCTGTCATGTTCCCCCCCTGTCCCATTCCCCCCCCCCCTGTCATGTTCCCCCACATATTCCCCCTGTCATATTCCCCCCCCCCTGTCATATTCCCCCCCCCCTGTCATATTCCCCCCCTTATATTTATTTGTCCATATAGCTGTTGTGGGTTGAATATTTAGGTAATTTTTTCTTCTGAAAATTGGCATTATTTTACTGTAAGAAAAAATTACCTAAATATTTAACCCACAACAGCTATATGGACAAGTAAACAAAAATATGACAGGGGGAAATGACAGGGGGGAAATATGTCAAGGAGGAACATACGAGGGAAATGACAGGGGGAATGGGACAGGGGGGGAACATGACTGTACTCCAACATCTCCTTGATGCTTTAGAACTAGCTCTTCTACTTTCTAGGCTTACACCACAGATGCAATTACCAATAGAATTGGCTGACCTTGTCAATATATAAGGTCAAGCTTATCTACATGTATCGACCATTGATGTTAGTACACTTTATATTGAACCAGTAATATTTGAAGATGATCGACTTGTCCTATTTTCCAATATCTGACAAATTAGTGCTAAATATCTTTATATTTAACACTGAATATTACATGTATTTATAGCCTTTCCAGTTTTACACCACATATGCAAACTTTATCAAGGCTGAAATACATTGTCAGTACATTTCAAATGAAACAGGTCCACTTAATATATTATAACAATATCTCTTCGAGGACAATCCTAGCCCATGCATCCTACCATATATGCACACTATACATTAAAGGTAATACCACATGCAAGCGATTTTGGCCACCTAATTTTCAAATGGAGTTTAACAGTACACATACATGTATATCAAGAATTGGAGTGACGAATCTTGCATGCATCTGAATACTGAACAGCCAAGGGATTCTAGGCCCATTGGGCTACTTATTGGGAGCCAGTAACTTGGAATACAAGCAAATAACAGCAGTGGTTTTATTCGATGCTTTTTTCTCCTTCAGCCAAAATTCGTCTTAGGGTATGTCATCATCATGTCTGCAAGTCTGTATCCATCCACCTCCATTGTCTCATTACCAACATATATCTCAAGAATGACTATGCCTAATAAAGAGCACCAAACTTACAGCCGAATCCATATGGTCATAGAGCAGTTAAGCCTATTGCAAGTCTGTGAGATTGGCCTGTATTTTAACAGATCAGCCAGTCAAACTGTGTGAATTTTTCATGAATTGCAATTAGCTTGTTACCGGCATATCTAAAAGAATGACTATGCCTCAGTGCACCAAACTTACTTCACAAATACATGCATGTGGTCGTAGAACAGAAGCCTATAGAAAATCACTGAGAGTGACCTTTTTTCTGGGTCACTGGGTCAAATTTGTCCATTCGTCAATGGTTGCTAAGCATATTTGATACGGTCTAGGCTTGAGGTCACAAGGTCAAACTCTCAATTTGACCTCTCAGTTGATTATGTAATGATCATTTCCACCTAAACGTTGCACCAACAGAGAATTTTTATCCTCTGTTTTTCTCACTAAAGTAAGATATTTTTAAGAATCAGAGGAATACAAGTTTCAGAAATAAACCTTTTTTGGAAAATTTAGTTAGTACATTTGCATGAATCAGAGGTCAAAGGTCGATGAAAAATAATATTTGTTTAAGGTTAGAAAATGGCAGAATTCTAAATTATCCTTATTTCTCAGCAATTTCTTCAATAAAGCGGTTTCAATCTTTTTGTATCATAGTAGTGAGTATATTTATCCTAAGAAATGCAATTTTCATTATATGTCGCATATTTTTTGCTTTATTCAAAAAACAAAATGGCCGATTGAAATGTCCTTTCTATCACAAAAAAACATTTTTCTGCTCCCACAACATTTTCCCTAGCTCTTATGTAATTAACTGAAAAAGTTATCTCCTGTAGACTTGTAGACATTTAGTCAAGTAATTATTTTTTTCAGGTTAATTACTTTAAAAACCATAGCTTCGTTAAGTGTTTGCCTTCTGGCATAAAGTGTGTGACAGACAGGACAAATCTCTGACAGACAGGACAGTTGCAAAGTACTTAGTAATTTGAAGATGATTCCTTCAATAAAGCTAAAAACTTTTGCAAAATTGTTACAATATTTGAAAATAGAAACAATGAAGCAACTAAGCTCACTTTAGTACCTGAACTTGGCCCAAAGAAATTTAGTATTCGGTTCCACACATTCAAAATAGAAGATTTTCTTCAAGGAAAGCATAAGTTGTATATCTCGCATATATTAAACTGAATGTGGCTGAGGAAATCTGATATTTCTGAGTACATGCACCGTACATGTACATGCATATTTGCCATGAAGAGCTGTTTACAAGTATTTTTACTACCTACTATAGCAAATTTAGTTCTATTCAGATGGTTATAGATGTACGGTACTCCGCTATACATGTATAATGCAACCACATCATTTGAAATTGTGAGGGCCCAAGTTGTTGTTAAATCAAACAAAATTGTGTGAATCATGGTTTTTCACATGTTAAACAATCATGCAGTTCCAGATAAGATGCTTACAGATAACAGAAGGGGGTAACGTTGACAAATTTGAGACTGAAGGTGATGCCTTGTTGTACAGCCATATGAAAGTAATAATTTTGTTACGCCAACTTTACCCACAATTATTAGCTCCAGAGTTTTTTTGTCAACTTTAAACAACATTCAGGAATCACCATTCTTCTCTCTATCAACTAGGACAGTGGTATTGTAATAAGTTTATTGTTTCTCATAACCTTGCTTGTAAAAATACACATGCTGAGTGCGATAATTATTAACTGGCAAAACAATTGTATACAAATATGAAGAAAATGAGCAAGTTTTACTCATGAAAAGGTAAATCCCTCATGGATTTTAATTATTTGCCCTCAAAATATAGATGAGGGCTGGTTACGGGAAACGAACCATTAATTATCAGCGGCCTAATAGAAAATGTCACATCTGTCACAAAATTTGTCTTGTCAGGTTAATAATTAATTTCCATAAAAACTTTGACACTTGTTTCAGACTTACTGTTTATTGTGCTTAAAAGTTTTATTTGAATTTGAAGTTCAAACTAAATTTGCAATGAGATAGATTTTCATGCATGCCCTATCTGTCATGTTTCAGGGCTTTAATTTACCGAGATTTAATTATTAAAAGTTGAACTTGAATCAATATTTATGCCCCCCCCCCTCTAACTAGAGGGGGGGCATATAGCGATCGCTTTGTCCGTCCGTCCGTCTGTCGTACCGTCTGTCCATCCGTCTGTCCGTCCGAATTTGTTGTCCGCGCAATATCTCGGTTAATATTTGATGGACAGGATTGAAACTTGCATGGAATGTGCCCAGTGCCTCGTAGTTGTGCAGCGTAGAGTTTTTTTCCGAGTTCCGGTATAATTTTCAAGAGTTATGGCCCTTTTTCTGAAACCTCTGTGAATTGGACTTGTCCGGGCTGGATCTTGGTTAATATTGTATGGACAAGTATGAAATTTGCACGATATGTGGTCAGTGCCCCACAGTTGTGCAGCGTAAAGTTTCTTCACGTTTCGCTTATATTTTCAAGAGTCATGGCCCTTTGTTCTTGAAATATCCATGAATTGGGACTTGTCCGGGCTGGATCTCGGTTAATATTGTATGGACAATTATGAAATTTGCAGGATATGTGGTCAGTGCCCTGTAGTTGTGCAGCGTGAAGTTTTTCCACGTTTCGCGTATATTTTCAAGAGTTATGGCCCTTTTTTCTTCAAACCTTTGTGAATTGGGACTTGTAGGGCTGGATCTCGGTTAATATTGTATGGACAAGTATGAGATTTGCATGATATGTGGTCAGTGACCCGTAGGTGTGCAGCGTGAATTTTCTCTGCTTGCGGTTATGTTTTCAAGAGTTATGGCCCTTTGTTTATCAAATCTAAGTGAATGGGATATATTTATTTGTCCAGGCTGGATCTCGGTCCATAACCGATTTGAACCAGGAAAATGGCTATATTATATGTTATTCTACATTGCAAAGCAGACAACATAGGTCCTGAAGTATGAAATTGCCCCAAAAAGAGTGAATTGGGTGCAAAATTCAAAGTTCACTGATCGCTTCGTAATTTCACCACAATATACTCCCAAGGAATGTAGGTCTCATAACCAGGTCACATTTTCGGATTTGTCGAAGCCCTGGCGACCATCTTGCATCGAAACATCGTATTATCACTTGTTGGTTGATAGTTGGAATATGTATTATGTAAGGCATGGCAAAAAAAGTGACAAACAGAATTTTTATAATTATCCAAATTAGGCCACCAACCAATAAAGAACAGAACAATGGCGGGGCAGTGTCGGATTAAAGTGGAAGGGGGGGCATACAATTGAGCAATCTCTGATTGCTTCCTTCCTGTGTTTTGCTTGGGTTTGGAGAACAACCACTTGAGTTAGTTGTGACACTTTTATTTCAAGTTTATTTGCAATAGTTTATAACAGAAATTTATATGATCTTACATGTATGTCCCATCTGTCACAATGGAAATGCCCTAATGAATGATTTTTCATCGGATCACTCAACTTACATGTACATCAGAGATATATGTGGTCTTATACATGTAGCAGAAGCATTTGAAAATCAATGAGATTGATCTATTTTTCTAGGTCACTGGGTCAAAGTTTGTCCATTTGTCACAAATTACATGTTCATCATATCTCAAGAATGTAATGTTTAGGACTAGGTTTTACTGAACTTACACCAGCCACACATTTGGTCATGGACTAGAACCAATATTATCATTGGGGTATTGTCATGTATGCATACATCCCTCTCTCTTTTCTCACATCCACCAATTAGATTATGAATGCATATGTCAAGTATCATCAAGCTTTACATCACACATGCATGTGATCACAGAACATCAAGCATATCAAAATTATTGAGATTCACCTATTTTTCTGGATCACCAGAAATTAGATTTTTCTTTAACCAATTGTTGCCACCAAAGGCTTGTTCCTACCAAATGCTTGTTCCTTAAGGCCATAATGCAGTGGCCTTGTGGTAGAGCGCTCACATTGCAAGTGGCAGGTCCCAAGTTTGATTCTGAGCCGAGTCATACCAAAGACTTAATAAATGGAACTTGTATCTTCCTCGCTTCAAGTGTTAAGCAGGAAGATGAGAATCAAGGACTGGTTGCCCTGTGTCAGGATACCATGGATACTGTGACTGGGATCGTTGTGACTTTAAAATCCTGCTCACTTCATCGGGCCAAACTACATGTAGAACTCATGACAGTCTTGAAAAGTTGCAAATCTCACAGTTGACATGCTATCGAGATCTGCTACATGTATCAACTCTATAACAACAACAATGGTCCTCTTGTGTTTGCTCATAACCAGGACCCTAATTGAAATACTTCCAAATCTGAGGGGTTCTCAGTGCTTTGCATGATTCATGTTCAAAGAGTTCTTATAAGCATCAATGATAGCTACATGTACATGTTTAGACCAGTATGCCAACTTTATACTCAGCTTGACCCATTGGATCTGCAGTGCAATCATTGAGCTCTAATCTAGGGTTTGATGCCTTCTCTGATAAGAGTAACCTTAATTCATTGTGGCTATTCTAAACTATGGTAAAAGCTCTAGCATTGATAATTCTGCGGTAATTATCTGGGATATTCTAACACATTTATGACTAAACAGTTTCATTTCTAGGAATTGCTAATGTGCCTTCTTGGTGTCAAGAAGCTATCTTAACATTCTATTGAATGGCCAAAGGGGAAAGTATACATACATGTACTGATAAACACATACATGTGCATGTGCCAATGGCAATGTTTAAATGTCAGGAATCCACAACTGATCTGTATTGCTTCACTTGTTTTCAGTGGAACTGGGATCCTGAAAATCTGTCCTGTGAATTTCCTTTGTTCAGGGTGTACATGTACATGTAAACTGCTCAGGACTAGCTCTCTCCACTTTGAGACAGGGATATTCCACTGACTTTCACAAGATGCACTATCTGGATCTCCAGGTTACTTCTGCTACATCTGGACTTAACACAGGGATTTTCAACAGGCCAGTTAGTTACCAATACAGGCCCATCAGAAGGAATCTCTTCTTGCCAAATACAGCTCTGATATCAACAGATGAGCCACCTCTCTTCTAATAATAATATACACATATACATGTATGCAATCAGCTGCCAAATGATTTGGACAGAACAAGCTGGAAAGGGCAATATACACACAACATAGATCTGCTGAAAACCAGTCTACAGTGTATGTCAGCTGAGTAGATGTGCGGAAGTTGTTAAACTGAAACCTCTGTACCTGATGAATTTGCCAATTTATTTTACCATATTTACTTTTTTTCGCTTGAGGTATCATATGTGAATGTTTCAAGCCTGCACTAGCAAAGATGATGAACTTATTCCGATGGGCTCGATCAAGGTCACCTTCCACGGAAATTCCAAAATTGTGTGTGCAAAAGATGAACCACTCCAAGGATCGAGATGACAATGTGCCAGGAGCAGAGCTTAGCATTCCGAAAGAGAATCGCCGACGTTCTACCAGCTTTGACTCTAGCAGTTTCCAAGCTGAAGCCGACCGTGTGGAGCTGTTGGATGTCCCAGGCCGCCCGTCTCGACGATCCAGCTCATTTGATGCTGCATGCCCTGCTTCTGTGCCTATCTACTCTGAAGACAATGCATCGGACAAAGATTCTGTTAGCAGCCTTAAGGTCTCCCTGAACATACTGAGGAGATCATCCCTAGAGATCCCCAAACTATGCATTCACTGTGTACATATGGAGGCTCTTGAGGCTGAGGAGCTGACCGATTCACAATCATCACTGGAGGGCGCCACTGGGACTGACAAGGCCATTGATGATTCCTCGTGCCCATCTACCTCCTGTGGTAGCAGTTCAAGTTCAGATGATGATTTCTCTGATTCTGACAGGTTTTCTTGTGATGAAGAAGATGCTGCATGTAACAGCAGACAAGATTCTGAGGTATCCAAGGGAGCATTTAGATCTTCATGGAAAAATAGTGATGTCGCTTATGATAGAATGTTTGCAAGTTATGGTAGGAGTGATGCTGTGGACATGTACACGAATGCCCTCACACTTCAAGTTCCTGTGCTGAAACAACAACGTTCTTCTTCTATGGATGCAACATACACAGCCATGCCTAATCATAATGATTATTTGAGAAGGGCTTCGCTCGACGGGACATTACTGGACATTCCAAAACAGAACAGGTCAAGTTCTATTGATGTGAACTTACCGACTGATGAGGACAAGAGCTATCATGCTGTGACACCAGTACCACATAATCAGTGAGTGGGAATTCCTTACATCTACATTTGCTTTTATTTCATTTACGAATTTTTCGATGCCAATTTATTTTGCTTCCATAATTCATAGTCCCAAACACATGTCAAGATTTTCTCTTGAATTGCATCTAAATAAAAATATCACAGGAGATATATTCTAAGTGTAAATAGAGTCAAGTATTACTTTCTGTGCTGTCTCTTAAAGGTGATATGGAACAAAATTTTGTGATGGCCTTCTTATGGACAGTCTGTCTTTAATCAACTTTTTGTTCCCCTGACTGGCAAACATTTATCTATGCTCTCTCGCAGGTATAACCTTATCAAAATAATATTCTTCTGGCACACTGGCTGCGACAGGCTTGCTGTAAACTTTCCGGCAACCTCACCATATGCAGTGTGCCAGAAAGTTTGGGGCAAGCTTGCCGCAACAAAGTTTTTCACATGCAAATGAGCTTTCCAGCACACTGTACAGATTGCGGCAAGCTGATTATGTATTCCGGCAGCCTTTCGGCCACTCTTCTGGCAGCCTTCTGGTGCACTCCTCCTACAACGTTCTGCCGCACTCTTTCAGTAGCCTTCTGGTGCACTCTTCCGGTAGCCTTCTGGGTTTTTTGCCCCTCAGCCTATTAATCAGTCGTCAACAATTCTTGTGACCGGTCTAGAAGCCAAACCGTTAACTCTAGAGACTTCATCCATATGACGCTTTGAACCTGATAGAAGGTAAACCGTTTCAGCTAGGAACTTCAAATTTGGCATGCAGTATTGTTGGATGGTCAACCACATTTGAAACATTGTTAGTTTGTGGCTGTCCATGGTAGCCAGCGCAAATTAACAAAGATCCTGACTTGTATTTTTACTGTTGGTAGGATGCTCAAGCTAGCGGTAGGTTGTGCAACTGCAAGCCAGCAACCCATAAAACTTGATCCACAAAATCAGCGACCCTGGTTCAGCCTACAATTTCACAAATTCATGATGTAGGTCAAGATCAGAACAAAGACAGACTGAGCATACAATATACCAGCTATTTGACAAACATGCAGAACAAATCAGGGGAAAAGATCTGAATTTGCTAAAAAGGTAGATTAGCTATCCAATAAAATTAAAAGTTTTATACTTAATTGAGGTTAACCATTCAGTTAACTGAATAATGACCATCTCAGTATTTTGTGTAAGAAAAAGTCTACTGGTATTAAATGAATCCAAATTGAATTGCTATTGATCTATAAGAAATAGCATGAGGTGAGTTTCAGTGTATTACTAAATGCATTTAATGCATTATATGCCTTCTACTCCAGATCATGACAGGTCTAATTTAGAAAATTCATAATTAAACCCTTTCATACTCTCACTTCAGGAAAAACTCAACTATGATTGCTTGATCATTTAAAAGAGCATGCACTCACCAGAAACTAATGAAAGAGCATGAAATGGCCCTCCCTTATAGATACATCCATTGAACCAAGATAACAGCTTCTCCCTCCAATTTTTCAAATGCTGACTGCATCACACACCATCCCTCCCCATTCAAAAGTAGTCCATTTCCAAGGCAGGAAATATCAAGGATAAAAGGGCATTAATCCCATATCTAAAGAAAGTATATCATTCACAAGAATGTTAAAACGTAAGTATCTGTAGCACTGCGGAGAACAGATTATTTGGCCTTGTGTGGAAAGGGGACCTTGGAATTTCATTATGCATTCCAACCATTAAGGTGCGGGAATGGTTATTATTGTCTCACATGCTATTTAGCAGATCTGCTACTTCGCAAATAATTTCTAAAATCAGTGATATTTAGAAAGGGGTGTGCTACTTTGAAGATAATTTCTAGGATTACTGCTAGTTAGCGCTTTGACTTGCCTGTTCTCAAAGGAAATATATTGTATAATTAGCACAAATGCTAAATATTGAATATTTCTTTCTAAATTGCAGCCAGAAGAAATATTCAATATTTATGATAATTCGCAAACGTAAATTGTCGGACTGCCTCTCCCGAAAGAAAATATATTGTATAATTAGCACAAATGCTAAATATTGAATATTTCTTCTAAATTGCAGCCATGATAAATATTGAATATTTTTTCTAAATCGCAGCTCCAAATTGTCCGACTGCCTCTCCTTAAAGAAAATATATTGTATAATTAGCACAAATGCTACATATTTTCAAACTTGCATGGGCTGGTGAAAGGAGGTTTAAGGCAGTTCTACACCTTATTTGCCGGTCTGTGCAACTCCTCTGACAATAACAGGGATTATTCTATCGTTCTTCCTGGTTAAACAACGCGCATGCGCTGTTACGTAAGGATTTTTAAGACAGTCGCAAGTACATTTTCATTTGTGGTCTGTGCAACTCCACTCAGACAATAACAGATTATTCTATCGTTCTTCCTGGTTAAACAACACGCATGTGCTGGTATATAGTCTGTTTAAGACAGTCTCAGGTAATGCTTGATTGGTGTCTACAGAACGGGCGATATAATGGCAACCTCACTGATGCAGACAGCTGACATGTATTCAGACTTACTGGCACAACAAACCAATCACTCAACGATGACCGAGGTGTTTCGGAGACAATCGACCCCTTTCATTGTAATTTCGAAAGAAACAAAACGCCAAAAACAACATCTTCCTTCGGTACTTGATTGCAACAATCAAATTATATTCTAATTAGATGATATTATAAAGGTGCTAAATATTGAATATATTGTCCTTTCTCCGTCACGGTGTTACAAATATTTTAATGCGAATCTCTTCTAATTATAGTAGATTATAAAATTGCTAAATATTGAATATATTGTCTTTTCTCTGAAAAGACTCTTGTGGATATTTAACTGCGAATCTCTTCTATTTAGTATAGATTATAAAAGTGCTAAATATTGAATATATTGTCTTTCCCAGACGCCAGCTACATATTTAAGTGCGAATCTTTTCTAATTATATGATATGATAAAGGTGCTAAATATTGAATATATTGTCTTTTCCCAGACGCCAGATAGCCCCTTTCGTACTTATACCGGCCAAAACCGGCCGGCATCATATATACCCATAACGGCCGAAACCGGCTGCAATTCACCACCACGCAAAAAAATCGCCGCACAGTAAAATGTTCGTCAAGTGAGAGGTCGTCGGTAGTCCACATCGTTGGACAAGGAAATAGTCGACAATATACGTTCAAATTTTATTGTAAATCATGCAATAAACGTATAACAAGTTTATTTTATTGAAGACGTACCTTCCTTGTGGTGAAAATTGAGAAAATCGGCGAAGAATTTGCCGTTTTTTGACCATTTTCAACGCTATCGAAATCCCATTTCCCGCGGTAGAATGTTAGAGGTATTGGTTTCATTTTAAAGGTCATTTCCGGGTCTTTCGACCTGTGACGAGTGATTTGATTGGATAGGATTGAATAACGAAGGATTTGATTGGATAGAGATGTGATCATTCTTTGATAGCGTGACCAAATTGACCTCGATCGGGCTCTGTTAGTATCGCGAAGCCCGATTAGTTGAGACGTGTGAGACAATGGCAGCGATTGGCCGGCCGCCTTGTCTGCGTGTGCCGGTTGAATTTCTCGCCAAAGAAAATGGCTTCGTTGAAACTTTAGCGAGCCGACTGTTGGATTTACAATGGAAATAAAGGGTTTCTCGGATTTATATGTCGGATTAAAACCCACACGGACGATGCACTGGTATTTTAGCACGATCGTCCGGTTGAATTGGGCGAATCGTGAAGAGATTTTTTATGGAAACTATCATTTGGCTGGGACATACACTCACGGTAATGTTGTCGAAATCAGAGATTTTTTTTTTGTTTATTTCATTTTCTCGCCTGGTCTGGTTTTATTTTAGACACAAATGGGCAGATATTTTGAAGGACAGATTAATTAAAGTATGGGCTTTCTGAAAATATATATATTTAGCGGGGTTTCAATCAAGCTACATGCAAATATATTGCTTCAAAAAAAGACTGTCTATAACAAAATCCTCTCGCATGCATTTATCCGAACATACAAGGCTGACAAACGAGACTATCAGCAAGTAGCAAAGAGTTAACTGCGAATCTCTTCTAATTAGATAATATTATCAAAGTGCTAAATATTCAATATATTGTCTGTTCTCAAACGTCACCTACATATTTAAATGCGAATATATTCTAATTAGATGATATTATAAAGGTGCTAAATATTGAATATATTGTCCTTTCTCTGACATGGTGTTACAGATATTTTGATGCAAATCTCTTCTAATTATATTAGATTATAAAAGTGCTAAATATTGAATATATTGTATTTTCTCCGAAAAGGGTCTTGTGTATATTTAACTGCGAATCTCTTCTATTTAGTATAGATTATAAAAGTGCTAAATATTGAATATATTGTCTTTTCCCAGATGCCAGCTACATATTTGTGTGTGAATCTTTTCTAATTATATTATATTATAAAGGTGCTAAATATTGAATATATTGTCTTTTTCCAGACGCCAGATAGATATTTAACTGTGAATCTTTTCTAATTAGATGATATCAAAGTGCTAAATATTCAATATATTGTCTGTTCTCAAACGTCACCTACATATTTAAATGCGAATATATTCTAATTACATGTAGATGATATCATAAAGGTGCTAAATATTGAATATATTGTCCTTTCTCCGACACGGTGTTACAGATATTTTAATGCGAATCTCTTCAGTTGGATTAGATTATAAAAGTGCTAAATATTGAATATATTGTCATTTCTCCGAAAAGGCTCTTGTGGAAATTTAACTGCGAATCTCTTCTATTTAGTATAGATTATAAAAGTGCTAAATATTGAATATATTGTCTTTTCCCAGACGCCAGCTAAATATGTAAGTGCGAATCTTTTCTAATTAGATGATATTATAAAGGTGCTAAATATTGAATATATTGACTTTCTCGGACGCCAGCTAGATATTTAACTGCGAATCCCTTCTAATTAGATGATATTATCAAAGTGCTAAATATTCAATATATTGTCTGTTTTCAGACGTCAGCTACATATTTATGTGCGAATCTATTCTAGTTAGATAATATTATAAAGGTGCTAAATATTGAATATACATGTATTGTCCTTTCTCCGACACGGTGTTACAGATATTTTAATGCGAATATATTCTAATTAGACTAGATTATAAAAGTGCTAAATATTGAATATAATAATAATAATAATAATAATACTTTATTTACGGAGGGGATTCAATTAGTACAAAACCAATCTTCCTTGAGTCCCTCACACTCGCCCTTACACACAAGTCATTCACACACAAACAAAATAGGAAATGAATTAAAGTAAAATATAGATGAGACAGAAAATATGAACATACAAAAATACAGCAGAATTGAGTGGCATAGATCTTAAGTCACATCTGCATACATTATGTACAGGCATGGAAATACGCTATAACTACATACATGTATAACTAATTACTACAGTCATGGAATTTCAAACATTGACATGTACATACTATAAATATTTTGACAGAATGAAACTTTCCATGCGTTTTTTGAATACATTTATGTTGGAAGATCTCTTTATATCCAGAGGTAACTGATTCCAGAGAGTCACGCCAGAGTATTTGAAGGCATGTTTGTATGTTTCAGTATTGGGTTTGGGTGGAACAAGATTTTGGGTGGCCGTGGAACGTAATGATTTCTGGTAAACTGATGAAGTGGATGTGAATTGCTTAGCTAGATACTCTGGTGCTAGGCCATGTAAACATTTGTACATAAGTATGGATTTGTGATATTTTATTCTGTCATCAATTGTCATCCAGTTCAAATTTTTAAACATTTCCTGACTTGGTGTATTAAAATGGGCATCAAGGATAATTCTGGCTGCTCGCTTCTGAAGGCGAAGGATACAGTCAAGTGACTCTGGAGGCAGACACTAATCAATGACAGGCAGAACATAGGCATTATAGTACAGGATTCTTGCATGATGTGGCAAATATTTCTTAATATTTTGCAACAATCTCAGTTTCGATGATATCAGCTGGCACTGTCTCTGCACATGTTTATCCCAGCACAGTTTTTCATCAATAATTACACCTAGTAATTTTTGTTCAGAAACATTTTCAATTTTGTTTTGGTCAAATTGGATAGAAAGATCCTCTTTGAACCTGGCCAACTTTGGTCGAGATCGTATTTTCATACATTTAGTCTTGTCAAAGTTTACTGCCATAGTATTGTCTTTGCACCATTGTAATACTGTGGCACTTTCGTTGTTTAATTTCCTTTCAACATCAACTAAATCCTTAGAAGATGTAGAAATGGTTGTGTCATCTGCAAATAGGTCTATGATGCACTGTTGGACATGTAGGGGTAGGTCATTAATGAAAATCAAAAAAAGCAGGGGTCCTAGAATAGATCCCTGTGGTACCCCACATTTTATGTCCCTGAAGTCCGATTTTACACTTCCCAGACATACTTTTTGTTTTCTCGAGGAAAGATAACTTTCCATCCATGACAGAGACTTGTTAGCTATATTGTAACAGGCAAGTTTCTTGAGTAACAATTTATGATTTACAAGATCAAATGCTTTTCTGAGATCAATATACATCACACCAGTTATGTTTCCTTGGTCAATTTGAGAGAGCCATTCATCCACAATTTTTGTCAGCGCTGTTTGGCAGGAGTGTTTAGAGCGAAAACCTGACTGAAGTTCATGAAGCAGATTGTTTTCATTTAAGAAACTTGTCAACTGACCAGCAACATGTTTTTCTAAAATTTTAGAAATGGTGGGTAATATAGATGCTATTAATAATAAAGTAACCCACTTTTGTGCCTACTGCGAAGTTTAGCAAAAATATCTGCACAATATTGCCAAGTTTGCTATATAGCACCATGTTAAAGCATAGGAAATTTGAAAAGTATCTAAAAAAAAGCCAATCCTGCACCTAGCTAACTCATTCCAACACACTGGTCATGAGACTGACCCAGATTTTCCAGATGTTGGTTCAAGGAAGGCCTAGCTGGACAGGAATAGTAATGGTGTGGAATCTCAAGGGTACCGTACAGAGACTATCAAATATCTCAAATACTACGAACTTGGGATAGCTCCCGCAAACTTGTGCTACCTCTCTCGAGCTAGCGGGTTTGAAACTCCTATGATGATGTTAGGTAGCGCGAACTTGCGGTGAGTACTAGAAACAATCTATGATAGTGAACGTGAGGTAGCGGGTATCTAACGCGAGTTACCGGGTAGCTCCCATTGGCTCTTGTGATCTACTGGTTAACTCTCAGTCGCTAGTTTGCGCAAGGTAGCGGATAGCTCACGCAAGTAAGCATATCAGCCCAGGAGCTTAGCGGGAGCTCCCCGCAACCTTAAATTGCTGTAAGGGCCTGGCCTGTATCCAGTCAGTCCAAGTTTTCTTGTTCGGTCATTAACCTTGGTAATTATTTGGGGGACAACTTCGAAACTTACATTCAAGATGCATTGTACGTTGCAGATGTGCACTGTCTGGGTTTTTTCACATTTCAATGATTAGTTATGACCATTCATCTTGTCATTCAAGAATTTCTTATTCC
This sequence comes from Hanleya hanleyi, assembly GCA_036873755.1. NCBI lineage: Eukaryota > Metazoa > Mollusca > Polyplacophora > Lepidopleurida > Hanleyidae > Hanleya > Hanleya hanleyi. The sequence continues at coordinate 226,799 of JAVTVY010049459.1, forward strand.
GTCCATATCTTGGTTACTATTTGATGCACAACTTCAAAACTTTCATGGGCAGTACCTTGCAGATGTTTAGTAAGGTGTCTTACTCATTTCAATGATTTTCCACAGAGGTATGACCATCAACATTTGCTTGTGTGGCCCGCTGAACCTGATGCTAAACTTTAATTCTCTATATCTCTCTCTCTCTCTAACTGTCTTACTATTCTTCTAAACAACACAAAGGATCATAGATGCTTGGTACCTTGCTGGTGTATAATGTTTCATACCCGTTTTGGTCGATTTTTACCCCTCGGCCTGAATGGGTTCAGGGGTATTGTTGTCATCCCGCCCGTCCATTTGTCGGGGCATCTGTTCATCCTCTTTTCACCCGGACTCCCATGCCATGGATATCTTGAGAACTATTGAAGGCAGCTTGACGTACATGTATCTTCTGTCCAATATAGAATGTAATCTGTAAATGTGCCTTTTGCATGTTTCATTGCGCAGGTCTTTGTCTGTCTGTCCACTTTTCTGTCCATCTTTATCATGGTTTAATTTGAACATTATCTATTATTGGCCTGGTGGTAAGTTTCTAAAATCCAGTGGTGGTCAAATCATTTGCATAATAATTTCACTGTATTCAGAAATGTTTTCTTTCCATTTTACTTCCGAAATATTCATGGAATGTTGGAAGCATTTTACCTAATCTCATAAATTTACATATTACATGCACCAACACAATTTTTCTGCAGGTACATGTAGTGCACAGGGGAGATAACCACATTGAGAATTGAGTTGTATAATGTTCTGGAAACGGTAGTGGAAGTTAAAATCTACAATTTAAATCTCCACAACCATTTCTGCTTGTGAATTACCATTTACCAATTACTCAGTTGGCTTTAATTATGCTTCAGTTGTAATTGTGAAATTTCCACGTCTTAGGAACACTTATGAATAGTAGTTTGGTATCCATTTGTGCCACTATCAGCAGTGAACCTTATAGATCTACAATTATAGTACTTGTATACAGAGGCTTTATTTTTGAATGAATTACACTGACTACGGCCAAAGTTTACTTGCTATATCTTCTGAATAAGTGTATGAAACAACTTTCAGATGTATTAAGTGTGCATAAAATGAATTTATCCAACTTAAACGAGAGTAATTTGCATTACATGTACAACAAAACGTGTCCTCACCCCCGATGAATGAAAGTTATTCTATGAAAATGATGAACAATATGAGAACAATAGAGCATTCTATTTGGGATTTGCACAAAAGCCCAAGTGAACAGAAAAATTATGGACAAAAGCTCCAATGGCCAAAGCCCTATAGATCCGACATTTAGTTTCAGGCCAGGGCAATAAGATCACAAGTTTACCAATTTTTTTTTTTCGCAGCTATGTAGATACCTACGGGGTAGACATTGTACTAGATTCTGACTGTCCATCCCTACATTCGTTTGTTTGTCAGTGAATCCATCTGTTTGTCCGTCTTAATAGCTTGAGAACCGTTCAGCGGAATCTTCTCAAATTTGGTATGCATATATGCCACCTGGGATTGCATTTCGACCACTTTTACCAAAAGGTGGCCCCCACCTGGTGGTGAAATCCTAAATGCATTTCCGCGCAATAGCTTGAGAATCTTTCATAGGATTCTTTTCAAGTTACCATGCCACGAGATGTTGCATGGGATTACATTTCACCCACCTGCGCCTGGAGATGGCGTTACCTGGTGAAAAAAAAAAAAAAATAATTGGGCAACAACTTGAATCATGCCTTCTCAAATTTGGTATGAATATACCATGTCATGTCGCTTGGGATTGCATTTCTTCCACTTTCGCCAATAGGTGCAAGGATTCATAGAAGTCCAAATTTTTACTACCCAATACAAAATATTGAGGTTTTTTACCCCTCGGCCAACTTTGGCCTAGGGGTATTGTCGTCATCATGTACGGCTGTCCGTCCGTCCGTACGTCCGTACGTCCGTCCGTACGTCCGTTACTGCGATATTTACAGAACCGTTTCATGCATGGCAACCAAACTTGTTACATCTATTTATCTTCACGTAAATTAGAAGCCTATCGAAAATGAGTCATCTCGGACAATATTTTGCAGAGTTATGCCCCTTTTTACAAATAAAAATCCATTTATGATTTGTTATTGTGATAATTTCAGAACCGTTCCATATACAACATCCTAACGTGATACAGTTGTTTCTCTTGACCTGAACTAGATGCCTATCGAAAATGAGTCGTGTCAGAAAGTATTTTGCAGAGTTATGCCCCTTGTCTAATAAAATCCACTAATTCCTATGTTAAGTTTGCATATAATTTCTATATCATGTTTGTATACTATCACATTTATTTATTGATTGGATGACTGATTTATTGATTTATTCTCTTACACAATGCGAAGAATGCCTGCAAATCTGTTTTGAAAATGACACTAGATGCCTATCGAAAATGAGACGTGTCAGAAAGTATTTTGCAGAGTTATGCCCCTTGTCTAACAAAATCCACTAATTCCTATGTTAAGTTTGCATATTATTTCTATATCATGTTAGTATACTATCACATTTATTTATTGATTGGATGACTGATTTATTGATTTATTCTCTTAGACAATGCGAAGAATGCTTGCAAATCTGTTTTGAAAATGACATACATGTGCCATTTAGTATACATGTACTGTATTTATCTAGCCATGATGTGTACTGTTGTTTTGGTGAGACATCGATACAGCTCAGAGCTGGTTTTACTTTTTTGTTTTGCTAACAACCTAACCTAACAACACTTTTTAGTTGCCACACGTCATTTTATATTCCCACCGCTTAAATGTTTCCCCAAATTTGGCTCTCTTCTAATGATTTCCATTTCAGCAATTTTAGTTGTGTTTACCAAGATATGACAAACGTATATCTATAGTGTATGTATTTATTCCAGAAACAAATTAATTTAAGGGGAGGAAAACTTTCTTTTTTTTTTCAAAGAAAGTACACTTACAATACCAGGGGTAAATATTTCTTCCCACAAGCCAATCAATTGGTAGAGACACCCTTACATTATAATAGCTGGGGTTCAGAGCCGAGGGGTTTCGATAGCGCAGCTTCATGTTTATGCTCAAATTGAGTTTTTCCAAGTTTTTACGGCCCATCCACAAGCTGATATTGAGTTTTTGGATATTTTTACCACCCTACCAATTAAGATATTAACAAATAATTTCTGTAATACTGAAGTCAAACACCACATAAACCCACAAACTGTCAACAGGTCTGGCACACTTCACCTCTGATACATTTCACTGTAAAATCCAAATATAATTAAACGTTAATAACGCATTCAGGTGAAGCTGGTAACGTGTTTTATTTAGTTCTTACGTATCATAGATATTTATAATGAAATAGTGAAATAAAATTTTAAGTAGTTTTCTGTTGGTTAATGTTTAACTTGAGAAATATAATGAAGATATTAAATTTGGACATAAATTAAAAACATTGTGTGATGGAAAAGAATCTAGTCCAATGGTACAGGCCATGACATTAGAGATCATTGCGTAACCCCCAAAAAGGTTACGGGTACTACAGGTGCGTAACCTATTGGTTAGGTTACGCCAAACTTGACTGCGTTACCCAAAGGTTACGTGAAAAGGTTACGCAGAATTTAACAAAATGCTGGATGTCATCAATGTAAGCAACCGCCAGAACCTGGGTTAAATGGACTCTGTCGCCACTTTATTCAAGATTCCTGTTTTCGTCCTTACAACGATTAAAAAAGTTTTATAATTATAATAAAACAGTGTATTTTTTATTATTAAATCATTTTGGTCCAGGCATTTAGCAATATTTCGACCATAATCTGAATATAGTTTGTGTGATGGTGAATACTGACAGGTCAGTCTTTGGAGATTCACAAATTACGAAAGTATAAAAACGAAAACTGGACTCCGCATAAGCTCCTTCTGTCATGTACGTCAATGAAAAGAGTTTTCTTTTCAAATTTTAACTTTACAACACAGCCGGTAGTTTTATTTCAAAGTGTATCGCACTACTATCAGCGAAGAAAACCACATGGTAAATTTGTTCTCGTATTCCCGTCGTCCCGCCAACTGAAACAGAAAGCACGTGGAGTTTGTCGTGTCTATGTAGTCTCTTGCTCAAGTTCATGTTGGGCTGCAGAGTTGCTCTTCACAGGTTGTACAGATTTCCTGTCAATCAGCGACCAATGGGAGCGCTTGATTTGGTGTTAGCCAATCTTCTGTTGTAAAGCACGTGTCGCAGACTGTGTGCGCCCTATGACTGTAGTCGAGACCCTGTCGTTATATCGTCGTCATCGTGATCTGCGCATGTCTCACACCTGAGTTTACTTCCGCTTTCTGTATCAAGCGTGTTATTGGCAAAACTTTGGCAATTATTTCTAGAACTGAAAATCCCCAAACATTCGAAGCCAGATTGTTGAAGGATCGGCGATGGATTTCACATCATTGAAATAATTTGCACCATTTCGAGGATTGAGTTTTCGTCAAAAATATTGAGTATTTCTTGCCCAAAACGTACACTTTTGAGTTTTTACCCCTCGGCCAAATTTGGCCTAGGGGTATTGTCGTCATCATGTACGGCTGTCCGTACGTACGTCCGTACGTCTGTACGTCCGTACGTCCGTCCGTCCGTTACCGCGATATCTAAAGAACCGTTTCATGCATGGCAACCAAACTTGTTACGTCTATTTATCTTCACGTAAATCAGAAGCCTATCGAAAATGAGTCATCTCGGACAATATTTTGCAGAGTTATGCCCCTTTTTACAAATAAAAATCCATTTATGATTTGTTATTGTGATAATTTCAGAACTGTTCCATATACATGTACAACGTCCTAACGTGATACAGTTGTTTCTCTTGACCTAAACTAGATGCCTATCGAAAATGAGTCGTGTCAGAAAGTATTTTGCAGAGTTATGCCCCTTGTCTAATAAAATCCGTTACCGCGATATCTACAGAACCATTTCATGCATGGCAACCAAACTTGTTACATCTATTTATCTTCACGTAAATCAGAAGCCTATCGAAAAGGAGTCATCTCGGACAATATTTTGCAGAGTTATGCCCCTTTTTACAAATAAAAATCCATTTATGATTTGTTATTGTGATAATTTCAGAACTGTTCCATATACAACATCCTAACGTGATACAGTTGTTTCTCTTGACCTAAACTAGATGCCTATCGAAAATGAGTCGTGTCAGAAAGTATTTTGCAGAGTTATGCCCCTTGTCTAATAAAATCCACTAATTCCTATGTTAAGTTTGCATATAATTTCTATATCATGTTTGTATACTATCACATTTATTTATTGATTGGATGACTGATTTATTGATTTATTCTCTTACACAATGCGAAGAATGCCTGCAAATCTGTTTTGAAAATGACACTAGATGCCTATCAAAAATGAGTCGTGTCAGAAAGTATGCCCCTTGTCTAACAAAATCCACTAATTCCTATGTTAAGTTTGCATATTATTTCTATATCATGTTAGTATACTATCACATTTATTTATTGATTGGATGACTGATTTATTGATTTATTTTCTTAGACAATGCAAAGAATGCTTGCAAATCTGTTTTGAAAATGACATACATGTCCCATTTAGTATACATGTACTGTATTTATCTAGCCATGTGTACTGTTGTTTTGGTGAGACATCGATACAGCTCTTTCAATTTATTCCAGAAACAAATTAATTTAAGGGGAGGAAAACTTTTCTTTTTTTTCAAAGAAAGTACATGTACACTTACAATACCAGGGGTAAATATTTCTTCCCACAAGCCAATCAATTGGTAGAGACACCCTTACATTATAATAGCTGGGGTTCAGAGCCGAGGGGTTTCGATAGCGCAGCTTCATGTTTACTGTCTGTATTCAGTTTTTGACATTTTCTAACTACCGTTTAACGGTACATGTAGTAAGAATGGACGTCTATGAATCCCTGAGGTGGTGCCACCTGGTGGCAAAATCCAAAATTCATTTCCAGGTGATAATTTAAAAACCACTTCCTTTTTTTTTTCAAATTTGAATTTATATACCATGCCATGAGATGTCCTTTTGAAGTTGTTTCATCCACCTGATGGAAAAAATCTAAGTTTGGTTTTTGGACAATTAGGCCGACTTGAGAACCGCTCATCACATTCTTCTCAAATTTGGTATGCAGATACCATACCATGAGATGTTGCTTGGGATTGTGTGTTGCTGACTAGATGTCGTGCCACCTGATGGCAAAATCTAAATTTGGTTTCTGGGCAATAACTTGAGGATTCCTCGTCAAATTCTTGTCGAATTTTATATGCAGATACAAATGTACCATGCCATGAGATGTGGCTTGGCTTTGCATTTCGCATGCAGTAACTCTGTGAGCTAGCTATGCAGCCAACCTCTTACATCAATACAAACTTTTTGGGCTGGACTGTTAAGGGACTGAGGGTTTGTAGCATCATGCAGTCTCTCTTTTCCCTCAGATATCCACCAGTGGTACCATATCCTTTTAATCTAATTCCGATCCATCTTAGATTGCTAAGGGCATTTCACGTTTCACTAAATACTACCCTTAGATTATCGCTGTGATTCGGCATATATTTCACACGGCGCCATCTATCTAGAGGGAGATAATCCAGTTCGAAAGTTGTTCCCAAAGCATGAGGTCAAATGTCGGCCCCATTTAAACGAGCCAATGAAATTATCTGTATTCAAATATTGCCTAGACATGCAGACGTGTCAGTTTCACCAGGCGCAAGACTGGGGGAGTCTACGCGAGACCAAAACGAAGTTGTGCGAATTAGCTATTTTATTTCTCACTCTAGTGGAGCATGCTTCTTTGTTTATCTTAAGAAAAGTCATATTACAAACGGCCTAACATATTTGAAAACAAAATAAAATCGGCGGCAGACCACAGGAAAATGATATGCTTTTTATTTTGTGATGGGGGCACTTCGAGGCCCACCATGGGATCATTTCAGTCGATCGCTTTCTGGAGGTGTGTCTTTGTTGTATGAATGTGATTGCACCGATGTCAGATATAACGGGACCAGTCGGATGTGACCATTTGGGAAATGCCCTATTACACTCAGATAGCACCCGTTACCGCATGGCTACGAGCAGAAGTTTCTACGTATGATCGTGTCATGCGTTCGGATGATGATTCCGATCAAGTGTAGCTGTCAGATCAGACAATCAGTATTGAGCTGTCATCCACTCATTAATCGAAAGACCATTTAAGTTTGATAGTTAGCAATTAGCAGTTATGGCCCTTCATCCAGTCCGTGAAGAATTATCTGATGGACAACTTTAAAACTGAAATGGAACATGCTTAGTAGCTTGCAGATGTGTATCATATACATGTACATGTAGTTCTTGATCTCATTCTAAGCATTTGTGCCACATTTATTTCGCTTTATGTATGTTCAGTATACGTAATACTGCATTCCTTGTCAGATTTGTACTATTTGAACAAAGTTGAAACTGACTCAATGTTTCATACTTATGTGTACTATTACCATATGGATGTGCACTTAAACTGTCCAACCTCTTGAGATATTGTCCTTTTACTTCAACCATAATACATGCTTTCATACATACTTGCCCAGACTGTAAGTCTATCTGAGAATGTTTGGAAATTGGTACAATGGCTATTACCTCGCTGAAGCCCCAATGTTCAAAATCCATGAACAAGCAATGTTTTTAAGGCTGAGGGGTCAATGCACCTTTTAGGTGCTACCTCATGTTTTAACAACACACAAACGGTGCTCTTTCTGTTTCACACCATATACAATGATTCAGGTATGGTTGGAATGGTTATTTTCTGTTTTTTCTAAATTTTCTAAATATGGACTTTGTAATAGACTTTGCAGACTACATTTGACAGATTTCATCTTCATGGAATGATGTGTTCTACTTAAAAAATAGACAGATTTGGGTGGGATTATGCAAGGAATTTTGCATCTCTGCCACAGCATTTTTTTTTTTTTGAAAAACAAACAAAAGTTTTTATTTGTTACTCTAACATTTTATTCATTTGAAAACACAAAAAGTGGTTTTTGAAATCTAAATAATCGAGATTTATGCTTTCCAAAAATGTTTACATTTGACCGCATTTTATTCAAGTCTGAACCGAAAAATACGACTTTTGAAGATGTCAAGTGCATTTCACAGAAAAATTATTTTGTCCCCAATTAAGCTGTCAGACCGGGATTTAATGACCCTGTAAAATTTGTCCCCAAAACTTGTGAACAGTACGAATGAGTTGATACATGTAGCTTCTCATTTTTCCAGTCTTGCCCACGGATCTGATGTGTTTTATTGTGGAGAAACTTGAATGAGTGTATTGTAGGCAAGTTAATTATAGCCTGTGAATTGCATGGGTCTGGTGTACATGTACCTCATAGCACAATGCAGATTCTGTCTCCAGTGCTAATTAGTTTTGCATATAGTATTGATCACTCAGTCATTGATTCACATTTCATTCATGTACATTTCTCTTTTGAGCTTCGTTTTGGGTGCCCATTTAATTGGAACTAGTGTATGGAAGTTAATTGATAAAGAAGTCCTCCACAATGCATCAGTTAAGTATTTAAGGATTTTGTATATGATCATACATGAACATAGTATTTGCCATTGACCAAGTTTTTAGCCAAGTACATGTACAGTTATATTCTAAATGACATCACTATAAAATGACAGCATTAGATCTGCTCTGTTACAAGTAGGTATACCCCTCCCCTCCCGTCATGATATAGCTGAGAAAATGCTGAAAGCGACATTAAACCCTATTCACTCACTCGCTACATTTTAAACTGAGAATGCGTATTGAGTGATGAAAGTGGAATACATGTATATAAATTGTTTGAGCATGGTCAGTGCTGTATTGAATCCAGGACAAAATCCTGGGAGACAAAAGCCTTGCAGACAAAAGTCTGTCTCCTTGAACAAAAGTCTTCCAGACAAAAATCTGTCCCCACGGACAAAAGTCCCAGTGGACAAAAGCCCCAAATTATTATTTGCATGTGCATGAACTCGTGTAAATGTTATAAAATATGAGAGTGAAATTATGAAGCAACAATTATTAAAGGAAACTTACATGTACAGTTCAGACCAGCTGAAAGGTTAGTGTTGGCGCACCAACGGCGCGCAAACGAAGCGCGCCAACACAAAAGTATAGCGCGCCAATGCCCATGATTATCGGCTGGCCATTGTTCTAACTCTGTTGAATGTAGTCCGTCGACATGATTGAACACAGGCCGCGCGCTATCAGCACGGTCAGACAATGGCTGGAAGCGAGCTGCAGGAGTAAGAGCCCGCTAGTGAGGTCTTTGTTAGCGAGCGATCGTTCACGCGAGAGAGCTCAAGAAAATCAGTTGGGAGTCCACGTGGTGTTAATCGGCACGAAGCTAACTGTTTGCACAGAATGTCTGTCTGTAATTCATACCTATTAAATAACATCAGGTATATGAATTTGTGTTACCGGCGAACACGTGGACCTCGATCAAGCGTATTTGCATTCCATCTAAAAATTTGTAAAAGGAAATAGATTTAAGATTTATTTTAATCATAAACACTGCTTGCAAAATGGATTGTAATTTGTGCTTCGTCGGCCACCTACTTTCAAAGTTGACCCAGACTTGCGCGTCTCACGGAATAGCGTTTCTGGTATTAAAGAATGGGTATTTGTTTATTGGAAGTTTCATCTTACGGCCGCTTCTCATACAGATGCGCATGCAAGTTCAAGTCATTCGTTTTTATATATTCAAAAATTCTTGCAAATTGTGTTAATTTTGACCATTCAAGAGTAAATGCCCGGGATTTTACTACCGGATTATGCAGTGTATAAATATTTAATCAGTGGGACAAGAACCGATGAAACGAATTATGTAATACCCGTACCTTTTTACTAGAAATCGGTTGATTGATTTGATTGAAGTCTGGTAATCCCTTTCTGAGGATTTGTCACCAATAAAACAGAACTCACTCCTCTGTGAAATAGATCAACCCTCATGAAATCTGGCGTCTACACACAACCCAGCTTTCCAGACGAACTTTGGTACAAGTGTTGGATGCTGTCTGAACATGCTTAATATAGCCCCGCCCGACCAGTTTGACCCCACGTGGCTTTTCGCGGGAAAATGAGAACACGTGTTTGAAATCTTGCAACATATTACTGTGCAGAAGTTATATTTTACTGAACCGACAGTATGATTTGGCAGGAAGAAGACCGACTGATGGGAAAATCTTTCACGTTAAGTATAATCCATATTACTATGAAAACAGTACAGTCGACGGCAGTTCAATATGATTTCACTTGAGTACATGTACGTATATCATCGCAGGTTATTCATGCACAAATACATGAATGTACACGTTTAAAGTCTGCGGCGTATTCGTTTTGATCTGAAGTCCCTCCCTCCGTCCCCAGCATCAAGACCTACATTTCATATGTGTTAATGTATACTTCCTGTCGAACAGTATAACGGATGTTATATTGTCAGCAAGAAAACAACACTGTAAAGATTAATCATCTCGTTAAGTTTGGGGTAAACAAGTGGAGAATATAAACATAAGTGCATTCTCTCTCTGACGGGGTAAAGCGATATCCCGCTTTCGTCCAACAAAATGCGCGTCTGCGTCTCGTTTGAAAAGAAATGAAATGGCATTAACTTATTGTTTAGGTAGAAATCTCTGTTTGTTTTTGTTATTTAGCTGGAACGATGGATGTGTGGGCCATAAATACTTGTTAATTCTTATTTCCTCATCGGAAGTTCTATATTATTTCGTGTGCAACCTTTAACAGTCGGGCGGTAACGAATAAAGAGCATATACAATTGGAGTATTTGTCATTCTCTGTAAGGGGCTAATTGATCTTTTGAGTTTCTGTGTATATTTTGGTTAGGCGGTTGTAACAAGACAAGCCAAAGAGACAACTAGTCTGACCGAGCACTGCATGTTGCCCCGATTATGATCTCGACTCGCCCGTGTGTCTGAATTTATACGAAGCTGTATTCATTTGAAATCTTACGTTCAACCGTTTTACTGGCCGTTCTGAAAGAGGAGGCGGCCTTCGCAATTTGCACACACCAACGTTTTATGAATTCTGATAATATATTTAGGCATACTTTAAGCTATCTTTGGCGAAACTTTTTGTTAATGAAGATTATTCGTAGTCTCAACCGAATGTTCACAAGACGGCCGAGTTTCCTTGGAGCGCAAACAAAAAATGATAGATAAACATTTACAGCATTCTTATTGAAGAAGTCAAATCTTCTATATATTTTTTAATTACTTAGCCAGTAATTTAAACTGTAGAATAGATTGTGTTCTTGCCGTAAGCCGCCAGAGGGGAACTCTTTGAAAACAATTCAGTTTTAAGCGGTGACAGCTGTTAGCGCGCGATCCGGCAAGCGCGCCAACGGGGAGCCTTTTGTTTACTGCCGACATGCTCACAATGGTTCAGTGGTTTGACCGGACTATATTCTACCGGCGCGTGGCGGCAAGGGTCACATCATGGGGGGTGTGATAAGTCTTGGTGATTAGGCCAGCACATTGGCGCGCTATCGGTGCGTAAACGCTGTTCACTAATTGGAAGATTAAGCTGGTCTGAACTGTACCATTAAACTGTAACACTCTCGATTCATCTAAATTATGCTGTGGTTTGGCTTTACTCGGCACTCCATCATGATGTGATGGGCACTGATCATACATGTATGTACACTGTATGCAAGAAGCTTCTGTAAAATACAGCAAAGGGAAAATACTGGTACCTTAGTTACAAATATTGGTAACGGCAATTAAGTTTTACCCTTCAGCTCATAGGGCTGCGGGCTCTAAATTGTCATTGCCATTTAGGTACATGTATGTCCATCCAACCTTCAGCATGTGTTCTTGTCCACTGTCTATCTGCAGATCTATGAAGCCAAGCCTGGCCAAACTTTGGTGAGAGCTTCCTTTATGGTGACTGATGAACTGATTAGATTTTCAGCTGGCTACATATGATGATATTAATTTTCAGGGATCTATCCGGATAAATGAAGATTTGCCATTGTAGCGTTGTCAATTTAAGTCCCACAACCACCCTTGGAAATAAGGAATTAGATGAAGTTTATTTCAACTTGTTTTACACCAAGAATGTGTTACTAAATTAAATCTTTTCTGTTTGTTTTGAAACAAATTAATTTAATGTTTTGTGTCGTTTATTAGCAATTCCTCTAGAAAATCACTGCGCATGTGATGCCATAACTAAATTAAAAGCATGTTCGTTGCCAACAACTCCAGAAATGTGGATTGTTTCATCCTGCCTTTGACCCTACCTGTTAGATGTATTTCATAACATTGATAATAACAAAAGCATTCCATATCATGTTGTGCGTATAGACAAGCAGTTTGTGGTTGACCACAGTATATATTTTTCTCCAACTGCGGAAAAATGCAAGAAAGTTTACTGAAGCAAAGTTTTTTTCCATTGATAGTCATAGATAATTCAGTCTGATTATATTGTACCATGGAAGGCAAATAATTAGGAAATTATGCTTATGCCTCTAATAAATCGATTACCCTACCAGAAATCGATCACCCCCGATTTTTGGAGAAAAACATGATTGAAGGTTATAATAAATAAATCACCCCAGATTTTCAATAGATCACGTTCGTAAAAAAAAAAAAAAAAAAAAAAATCACACCCTCACTAAATGTGCCCTTGTTGACATGTGTCAATGGGCAAAACACAGTGATGGACATAGTTAAGAATGTAACACATCTAGATCTATCACGGACTAATCATATAAACTTGCAACAGTTTATTTGAAGTCTGGAACTTCTAATCTAGGAAAGGATTTCTAAGACCATTGCACGTGGCTGCAATTTTCTATCCTGGTAATGTTGAAATGTTTAGCCAGAGTTGTTCGAGGGTTAACGGGGTAATTCTGCTCAATATACTGAGTATTCACAAACTCCAATTAGCTGAATTGTATTCAATCAAACCCTTGGTCACCTGAATAGAATTTCATTATACGCTGACATAATTTTCAAAACTGATGGAATTGGACCCTTGCTGATTCATTCTCGTCTAACAAGGGGTCATCGCTGAATATCTGACATTTGCAATAAATCGATCTGTGTTACCTGGGACGAATATTAAAGGGATATGAAACGTACCCCGACATCAAAGGCGCCGCCGCGAGCTCACGCTGAACGTATTTCTCGCCTGCCAGGTCTCGCGCTCTACGCGCGTGAGCCTTTGCATCGCCTAGTTTTCGTCACGAATTCATTCCAGATTTTACCAGATTTTACCAGATTTATAGACGTTCTTCTGCAGTAATTGGCATCAGATTATTTGATCGAGACGGGTACTATTTTGAGAGAAGAAACTTTTGAGGGATTTTCATCGAAAAGATGCATATTTTCATGACAACTTTCGACCGCTCTGCGCTGCCGATAACTGAGCGGCGGCAAGGAAAAACTCATTTTTCCCCTTCTTTGTGATCAAACTTCTCATTTATCTCAATTTTTGAAGTATATCTGTGCTAGTTTTTACAAAATATGCAAGCATGTCATTGACAGTACGCAAAATGTTTTAATTTTCCATTTTCGTTTTTGTAAACAATTGCTCGTGAAAATCGTAAAAATGCCAAATATGGAGAATTCTGAACAAATCTCACAATTCTTGTACGTTTTTGTGATTGAACTACTCTTTTGGGTCATATTTTTTTTTAGATTTTTTTTCTCTGTGCACTAGTTTTGTTTCTCGTCGTTTGCATGATGTATTCCTTTTGCCACTCGTTAAGCTGTAAAGGATTTTTTTTGGTTACCAATCTTGGCCTAAATTGAGTTGACTGGCGTTCACGTTAATGGAGCCTTGTTGACAAACATGTGTATTCGCCCAGCATTGACCAGCGAAACAGGGCGGGACTCGCAGCGAAGCACACGTGACGGTCTTTTGCGCACAAAAGCCAATCAGTGACGAGGCGTACTAATTAACCAATCACTAATCACTCATTAACATATCAATTAGCGAGACAAACCCTAGTTCAAAGAGAGGAGCCGCGTTTCATATCCCTCTATACTCGTCCCAGGTGTTACCACCTCCAATATCACTACCGGTGATTGACTTAAATTACGGGAATACCATATATTGAGTTTTCCATACTGAACTGTTGCCCAGCGATTCATTGTGGCAGGGAAATCATTGATAGTGTTGCTGTGGAGTAGCTGGCTGGTATCAATAAATCTAACAGTTTAACGAGTGCAGATCCAATCAGGATTTGTAAACATGTGCTACTAAGTTGGTCATTTGGGCCCTTAGATGCAGAGATAATACATTTAGAATAGCTTGGGTAGGATCCTATCCTTTTCTACTTCCATCTTCGTTTTTTTTATCTGATTACCGTATCCAATTTCCCGTGCTGTCATCTTAATTGTGTTCCCATTGAACGCCAACCAAACTGCATGGATGTCATCTTGGCTCGCCTGACTCAGGTGCTCATCTAACTTAACTGGTGTTATTTCCTATTTGAGCACTTACAAATAAACTCCTGGTTGACAATTAGCACATGTTGGTGAGGAGGAGTGTAGAATAGAAGAAAGCAATCTCTTTCTTACTGTAAAATAATATTCTTTCATGTTTTATTATGCTCCCGCCCGGTGGGGGGGGGGGTCATATAGAGTTTGATCTGTCCGTCCTTCCGTACGTATGTACAAAGTTTCCAGGCAATAAATCTCCAATGGATGGACACTTTCACTTGAAATTTTGTTCACTGGTGTACATCCATAAGACCTTGAATGGGATTGCGTTTCGAGAAAATCCGCGTACAGGTGGCACCACCACATGGTGTTAAATGGGACTAGATGGGAGTTTCCGGACGATAAATCTATAATGGGTTGACTCTTTCCAGTGAACAAAAGTTCACAGGTTTACAGCCATAAGACCTTGAATGGGATTGAGAAAATCCGCCTACAGGTGGCGCCACCACACAGTGTTAAATGGTCCTAGCCTAGGTTAATACATGTACAAGATGAGGTTTCCGGGCGATAAATCTCCAGTGGTTTGATGTTTTGACTTGAAATTTTTCTCACTGATGTACAGCCATATAAGATCTTTAATGGGATTGCGTTTCGAGAAAATCCGCTTGCAGGTGGCGCCACTACTTGGCGTTAAATGAGTAGAACAGAACAGCTACCCTCAACCCATTAGAAATGCAAAACAAAAGTCAGGATCTTGCCATACCCCAATGCAATATACGGCCCATATTGCGTGTGTTGTCACTGAATGTTCAGCTGTTAATTGTCACAGAATTGTGAAAGAATCATAAATGACAGCATGCACTCTGATCATTTCATCAGAATAGTCTACCCCCTGGAGAACGCAGAATTTGATACTCTCACTGATATCCCTCAGCGATTTACTCTTTTGTCCGTCTTTTTGTCGGAATCTCTGGATCATAATATGCTGGTGGTTTATACCCACGGGTGCCCACATCCAAGAGGTTTCAAAATATTCGCTCTAAGAAAATAGTACCTTGTACTGCTTCTTATTAGATACATGTGCCCCTTTCGTTTTACTACATGTATGTATAGCCCTGTATGGAACACGAACCAGATAATAATCAACCTCTGACTACAGTCAGAATACACTAGGATATTGAATGTCAGTTTTCGGATCAATATTTATGTTCGGAATGTGGAACTCTTTTTTTCTGTCAACTCGTATAGTAGTTAGAGGATTCCTCGTCAATCTAGGCCATATGATTGGTTGAGAAGCGGTCACATGACCAAAATGCCAGTCCGATAGCAATGGCTAGTCGCAAGCGACTGCCAAAAATGACATTGAAAACAAAACAAAAGAATTATCTTGACAATTTAACACCAATAAATTAAACTAGAATGTGGCCTAACATGCATTGATCCATATAATCATAGCAATTATTCATTTCATGCAGATGTTTAATATTCAAAATGATTATTCTTATATCTCATGATGGAATCTGGTGCCTGCATGTATGGAGTCAGAAATCCAGATATATTCTGCGACATGAATCAGTTGTCAAAACCAGCAATACTGCAGAAAACATGGAAATCCTGGACAAGGTGTCCATCCTCGTCCATGTGTCCATGCTCGTCCATGGAAACCCTGCAATGTGTCCATCCTCGTCCATGGAAACCCTGGACAATGTGTCCATCCTCGTCCATGGAAACCCTGGACAATGTTTAGCCTCATCCATCTAGAGGGTTCCCATAGATACAATGTAGAATAGACCGAAAAAAAGTTTCTGACCGATCATGAAATATTCTGGCCTGAATGATAACCCACCAGAACAACTCTGACCTTGCATGATATATTCTCGTCTGTTATCACATTATCTGCAGAATCATGTCTGGTATTAATAGCCGCCAAAATTCTGTAGCCTATACTTACATGTACCAACATGAGTCACCTCAACTTGTATTTATGCAGTTAATCTCCTTTTCAGAATTAATTGGTACCTGATTTCATGATATGTTCTTACCTTTTGCCAGTATTATCTACAGAACTACATGGCCACCCAGTAGGTTTAGCAGAGATCAATCTCCAGAATTATCACAGTTTTAGCCCTGTTTTGTTCACAGTGCAAGGGCCAGATAGCTACAGTATTGTTTTAATACCCACTGCATGTGTTGGTGGGTTATTTATACAGCAAGTGACTATAATTGTGATTAGGTGGAAGAAAATTCTCTCAACTGAACACCTGAAGATGGCGGACAAATCCAAGATGGCTGACAATGCACTGCACTTGAACCAAACTGACTCTGAGACAGCAAACTTCCCTGGTTTTACTCACAAAGACCTTCAGGGCAGCCAAACTAAGTACAAAAGTGTCTGGAACCCATTAAGTACAAGCAGTACTGAGGAGAATTTCACCAACAGCATGGAAATAAGGCTCAAGGTAGATGGGAGAATACAGGACACAGCAAAGATCACAACTTCCACACCTGTAAACAGGTCAATCAGTCTTAGGACAATGGACCCCATTCATAACCACAGCACCAACACTGGCCTGAGTAACCCTTACGGAAAAAAATTGCTGGGCACATGCTGGTTTTTTGCTGGGCAAAATGCTGAAAAAAATGCTGAGAAAATGGTGGGATTTACCCATCATTGACTTTGAAAATTTTGTAGCATTTTTATGGGATCATGGCTATAATCATAACTGATGGAAAAGTGCTAGGTAAATTATGCTGGGATCTCACTGGGTATGCTGGGAATAAGAGGATCTCATATAACTTAATGAATTGGATGAAAATTAATTTCATTCGATAGACGGTGGAAATGTGATGGGCGCATCCTAGCCATGAAAGATCGCTGGGATTGTGCTGGGCACAATTTTCCATAGAAGATTAATGGAGATTAATATGATGGGCACCCTAGCTTGTAACCCATGGAAGACTGCTGGTATTGTACTGGGTACCATTATCTATAGAAGATTGCCGGAAATATTCTGGGCACCCCCACCCATGGAAGACCGCTGGGATTGTGCTGGGAAACATTATTTATAGAAGACTTCTGGAAATATAATGCGCATCCTCATTCATGAAAGATCACTGCGATTGTGCTGGGCACCATATTTATAGAAGACAGGTGAAAATATGCTGGGCACCCTCATCCACGGAAGATTGTAACCCATGGAAGACTGCTGGGTGAGTACTGGGCACCATCTATAGAAGACAGGTGGAAATATGCTGGGCACCCTCATTCATGAAAGACCACTGGGATTGTGCTGGGCACCAGTATCCCTAGAAGACTGCTGGAAATATGCTGGGTACCCTCATCCATGAAAGACCACTGGGATTGTGCTGGGCACCAGTATCCCTAGAAGACAGCTGGAAATATGCTGGGCACCCTCATCCAAGGAAGATTGTTGGGATTGTGCTGGGCAACATCATATAGAAGATTGCTGGAAATATGCTGGGCACCCTCATCCAAGGAAGATTGTTGGGATTGTGCTGGGCAACATCATATAGAAGATTGCTGGAAATAGGTTGGCACCCTCATCCATGAAAGACTGCTGGAATTGTCCTGGGCACCATTGCTTATAGAAGATTGATGGAAATATGCTGGGCACCCTCATTCATGAAAGACCACTGGGATTGTGCTGGGCACCAGTATCCCTAGAAGACTGGTGGAAATATGCTGGGTACCCTCATCCATGAAAGACCACTGGGATTGTGCTGGGCACCAGTATCCCTAGAAGACTGGTGGAAATATGCTGGGTACCCTCATCCATGAAACAACACTGGGATTGTGCTGGGCAACAGTATCCCTAGAAGACTGGTGGAAATATGCTGGGTACCCTCATCCATAATTTAAGACCACTGGGATTGTGCTGGACAACAGTATCCCTAGAAGGCTGGTGGAAATATGATGGGCACCCTCATCCAAGGAAGATCACTGGGATTATGCTGGGCACCATACGTATAGAAGATTGCTGGAAATATGCTGGGCACCCTCATTCACGGAAGATTGCTGGGATTATGCTAGGCACCATTATCTAAAGAAGATTTCTGGAAATATGCTGGGCACCCTCATCCATGGAAAACTGCTGGTATTGTGCTGGGCACCATTATCCATAGAAGACTGGTGGAAATATGCTGGGCAGCGTTACCTAGCGGGGACTGGGAATGCACAAGGCAACGTTATCCATAAAACATGTAAAATGGTGCTGGTATTGATGTTTGGCACCAGCACTCCAGGACTGCTGACATTCTATTGCAATACAAACAATGTCATGTTTTAGACATTGAAGAATACAGTAATATGATTGAATTGAGTTCATGTTCAGGTGAACAGGCTGAGATACAATATATCGTTGATCACAC